>JBAMBE010000661.1:3082500-3390000 GCA_037043585.1 Drosophila mimica
GTGCAAACATTTGTCGTGGTTATTTCGTTTGGATTTGAATCGCTCTCCCTTGTAGTTTACAACCTGCTGATGGACCCGGACTGTCACTGATAATACCCGGCAGTCAGCTGTAGCATTCAGCAGCCACGTGTTTCCTCAGTTGGCCTTAACTTGGCTTTTCGGATTGTTGCGTTAATAGTCCGAGCGATAAGATTTGCTTCACACCGGCTGACTACCTACTTTTTTGGATCGAGAAGGGGCAGTGGTTGCTTTAAATGTAGTAGGTGGTAGGACTATTATGTCCCACTGCTTTTTATGTGCCCTTTTTGCGTAAGTTGTGGCTTTAAATAGTATGCTTTTTAAATTAAAAATTCGGCTGAAATGAATATGTTGAAAATATTATGCAAATAGCGAATGAATTATCCAACAACTCCAAAATCAATACAAAATATATTCAATTTTAAATTGATGTAAGTCAATTCAAATAATCATATAATAATATGAATTAATTATTTTTCAGCAATATTAATTACATATATTGTTAATTTATTCTTTCTATAAAAATTTATTTTTTTTTTTGTTAATAAACGCAAGGAAATATTTAAAAATGTACATTAAATTTAACCGAATTGAATTTATAAACATTTAATTACATAATAAAGAGAGATTTCATAACAAAAGTTGATACCAAAAGGTTTATAAAATTAAGAAACAAATGGAATAGAGTCGTAGAAATAGCTAGCTTAAAGCCAGTTGGCATCGAAAGGGACCCCTTCAACTAAGTCACACTGGCAAATATCGAGTTGTGCCAAGTTATTCATTTTGCTGGCTGAAATCCATTTAATACGGACACCTCGCTTAGAGCCAAGTATTCACACAACATAAAACGAGAGCATATAAAATAGTTGCCAAAACAACATTAGAAGAACATTTGAAACGACTCAAAAACTGGTTGCCCATTTTAAGGGTTCTGTGTTTAGTATTTGTGCAATAATTTTCAAGACATAAATCCGTAAAGTGCCGTGCGTTAAACAGCTGATTTTTTATGGCGTGCTCGAAAGGCCGTCGAACTGCCTACTAGAGAAAATTGCATTCCTTTTTTTAACTTTTCTTCTTTCCCCCCACTCAAGTTTGGTAGTTGGAATTTCAAATTTTCCTTTGGCACTAGCGGGTTTTTTTTAACAAAATTCGTTTGGAGCCGAATGAAACTTCCTGTATATATTCGTATTCATATGCAGCCCGAAAACGGTGCCTTAATTTGAGCATAATAAGTGCTGCTGCTGCTGCTCAGCCACGCTGGCGTATGATGAATATTCATAATGCGAGTAACATCTTTCTGACAGCTCAAAAGCTTGAACAAACAAATGAAAAATGATTTTGCTGCTTATGTTTATGCTTGGCATATGTTGAATGCTTCACTCGACTTGCTTGCACTTCGCATATGTGTGTGTGTGTGTGTGTGGCAGTGTGCTACAAGGCGGACAAAAGCAGAGCGTGAATAAATATTACTCATACGAGCTGTTGTGCCGCATTCTGTGAAGCCAGCAGCAAGTATTTACACCTACAATGCCAGCTTGCAGTTTGCTGCACAATCAAAAGCTATATAAGCGTATACAAAAATGCATAATATGCATAAGTATGTGTATGTGTGTGTGTGTGTGTGTGTGGACGGATAGGTGTGTGATTCTGTAAGTGTTTTTTTGCTCGAACAGACTGCAACAAAATGGCTGCTGCCAGTACAACAGCAACAGGAATAACAATAGCAGCATCTAGTGCCGTCTGCAGCCACACTCATAATGATTATCCATTGAAATGGAAATGCCAGCCAAGGATTTAATATAATTTCCAATGCGTAAACTGTACTGGGAAAACTTTTCACACTGCACCAACCGAATCAGTAGAAAGATGCACAAGAAGCCGGAGCAGCAGCATCGTCAGATTCAGATGGAGTGCATCTCTACAGCATGAATTGCGAGTCAAAGAATAGAATTCAATTTAAATAGATTTCCGCTTAGAGGAAATTTAAAAAGTGCAGCAAAAGGCAATTGTTAATGCAAACTGACGCTTCGTTTCTTATCAGATAAGATGTGTGGGTGGGTGTGTGTGTCGGTGAGTGTGGCACGTTGATTGAAAAACTGCTAACTACACACACTAAGTGAACACAAAAAATAGCAAACATTCACACACACAGGAACCCGACACAAGTGCAAGTTAAGGTATTGCAACAGTCATTCATTGAAATGAGAGAAAACCGGAAAACTTAAGATGGTAACTAGTGTCTTACACTTTATAAACACGAAATCTAAATTCCCCTTTTATGTAATATAAAATAATTATAATACATAAGAAAATAATTATAATTATAATACATAAGTCTGAATTTTTAAGTATTAATACTCTGCAAATATCGATAATTAATTAGAAAAATTAAAATGGTAAGTGTGTAATTTTTGTTGCCTACATTTATCGATAAGTTATCAATACACAGCACTGCCTTGCTTATTCTTAGGTTTGCTTCTGAGAAGTCTCTAGAATGGAGTCGGTTGCTGCGTTGACTACTAAAGTCTCGCACAAAGGCAAAATGCTAAGCAAACGTGCGTGCGAGGAAGGTAATTGAAAAATAGTTTCCTTTTTCCATTGCCAGTGGTATTGCAATTTCCTCAGCACTTCTTCGACGATTGCAATTGCAAACTCTGCCATCTCCGATTGGCAGTTGCCCGCAATTGGCTGCAATTTAAATGCACTTTAAGATGCCTTAAACTTCATACAAAATTCAAATTGAGCCAATTCAAAATCAACTATCTAAATTCACAAAATATGTGTGAATTGTATTTTATTGATTGGAGATTTAATTGCACTTAAATAAATGCTGTCAAATTTTGAATCTGACTGCTGACTTCTCGTTTGCTGCTGAGTTCTGGCCACATGTTGAACTCATATTTCAGTGTCGACCAAATCAGAGCGAACAACAAATCCTCCAGCACGGCTGGAGTAATAAAACAAAATAATTAACATTTGCGACAACCGAGTTTGATAAATGGCGAATGGGGTGTTTCATTAAAGTGTTGCATACTTTCGGGCGTTATGCTAATGGGCGACTGAAAGCGAAACGGAAGCGGAAGAAAACGTGAATATGAAAATGAAAACTCAACCGCAGACTTGCATGGAAACTTTTAATTACATTTCACAAGTGTGTGACGTGCGTAGGTATATGTGTGTGTGTGTGTGTGATTGTGTTGCATTTGCATGAGTATGACAAGCCGAAAAAGACTGTCAGGGCAGAGAGGGGCATGGAGCGAAGAGCAGAGCTAGCAAAATGTAAGTAATGACTAAATGCGCACTCTGACAGTTTAACATGACAAAAATGTTCCCTTTTTTCCGCTGAGCTTGATAAATGATACGGGCGACAAGCACAACACGAACAACTTGCATCATGTCCCTGAAAAGTTGCTGGACTTCACTTGTTTCCGGTCCTAGTTTTTTTTTTTTTTTTGTTGTGCCTCACTTTCACTGTGCTTTGTCATTTTTTTTTAGTGCCTACGCAGCTTTAGCGGACATTTGACTGAATAAAGTGAATCAAAGGGGATTTTCGCCATAAATACGGCAACACCTCGAAACACAAATGCACAATGAATATGAATAAGACCATAAATGCGAAAAGCGAAAGACCAAACGAGAAGGAAAAACTCCGACGACGCGCTAAGCGCTGAATGAAATGAAATAGAATAGCTCCAGAGAGGCAAGCCCAAGGCAAAAACAATGAACCATATTCTAATTGAGAGAGCTCGACTAGAGGATACTCTAAACTCAACACATTAGATATTAAAGACATCGCTCTTAATACGACAGACTCATGGTATGTCGTCATGTATGTGTGCATATATATCTTGGACATCAATTTCCGATCCGTATTTGAATATATCTTAACGAAATTGTCAAATTATACATATTATGTCAAGATAAATACATACCCCATAAGACAGATATATTTTAAAAAATGTGGCTCTAATTGCTATCGATAAAAGATGCTCAAGTTTCGATTAAATTAATACAACTTGATCTGCGTATGTTAAATGAAAACTAATATTTTAACTTTGTTTTTCTCTGACATCGATGTGCTCAATCCGACGGTCATGATTATATCGACCAAGATGATAATCCTGATCATGAATATTTACACTTTATAAGGGGCTCTTTTGCTTGTTACATACCTTTCCACAATTTCAATATATCCCTTTTATTCATTTACAATGAGTCAAGGGCATACAAAAATGGAATGAAATAAAATAAAACAAACATTGTATGAAAAGGCGAGATTATTATTTATGACTTTGCTGCTGGGGCAGCTGTTAAGGTTGAGCATGTTTTTTCTTCTTCAAATTATGGCATATATAAAGATACCTTTCGTATACCCTGCAATGCAATAATTTGGCTTGTAATTAACATTTAATAAATATGTAAAATAAGAATCGCAAGTGAACTTTACATCTTCAGGCCTTAAGCTTTAACTTTAAAGGTTGAAGTGTACCGGCATTAAAATTGCAATAATTGCCAATTTTCTCTAAAATAATTAAATTACTTTACTTCTTTAACAGTTTAATGCTATTTTCAATATACTCTTGAGTGCTGGAGACCATCGGGCAAAAAGCAAAGGCCCATTTCGTGGCACCCTTAATTGGCCTAGTGCATAATTAATTAACCATTGTTTTTGGTCACCTAAAAGGGCTCCAAGCAGCAAAATTAATGTGCTTCCATTTTTCTCCTTTTTTTTCTTGAGTGTTTGCTTTTGGTCGGATTTCCATTGTTACTGTATTTTAAATATTTAAAACACAGCAAATGAAACTCGTATTAAGGCCAGCAGCAAGAAGGCGAGTGCCAAGTGTCCAATGGAGAGCAGGAAGGGGACTGGTAAAATACTGGAGATGAAGTCACTGCAGCCTTTGGCCACCGACCGCTGACTGTGCAAATTGTAAGTTTCATTGATTTTCGTCACACACTTGGACTGTGTGGCATCCTTATCTGTATCCTTGGCTCGACAGCAGGCCACGGCTGCATTTTTAATGCGCATTGCAGTCGACCCGGTTCGACCAAATATTTAATATACATTTCTTAAATGCATTTACGTAGCATGCAACCGACTCCAGGAATACAGTCATAATGTTTTCCAAATAATTATGTTCATTCCCAACGATTTCCGTGATGTTAAGAAAATATTTTAATGTCGATTGCATTCGATTGCTCTGTAATAATTTTGGTAGTGGATAAGCAAAATTAATATATATTTATTAAATTATTTTGTAAATTTTCGATATTTTGTGACAAGTAACAAACACTCCTCAGTTGCTTTAAATATTTAATTAACCAATTATTGTGTTCTTCTGCGCTGTTCCCTGCGTGCCATCAGCGCCGTGTTGGCAGCACGCACAGTGAAGTAGTAGAAAAACTCGATGGCACTTTGGATGCTGGCTCCGAGGAAGAGTCCCAGTATGCCACCAATCGAAACGATGACATCCAGCGGCGTACGCAGCACCTGGCGCCGATATTGATCAGTGGGCCAAATTGGCATCACCAGTGTTATATTAATACTCCGCTCCCTGATAGCTTTGCTAAGGCACATATGTATATATTATATGAATGGTAATCGGCGATGGTAACAGTTCTCGAACTCACCCATTCTGATCCTCATATATGGATCTAAGATCGCCCTCCGTGCAGGAGGGCAGACAATGACAGTTGATCGTCGGTGATTTAATACTAAAGAGTCGCTTCACATCCTGTTTGACCATCGATGACTTCTCCAGACACAAATAGCCGGCGTAGTCACAGTCCGGATAGTGTTCATTCTCATACGGAGTCAAATTGTAGATGGAACAATTGCACAGCTCAATTTGATACAACCGAGTGCAATCGCTGATGCAAGCACTGAAACTGTACGCCTTGTACATGCTCCAGGGGGGCACCTCATCCGGGAAATAGCAGTCGCGTGCGGCCACCGGAATATCCCTCATATGCGGATCATTCACCATGTCCTCCTTGTGAAACTTCAGCGTCTTGTGCTGCCCCTCGAGTACAATGATGCCCACCGATGGCAGCGGCTGATTCGTGATATCCTCCTCATTGCGCACACTTACTTGTGCCGCTCGCGTCAGATGCAATCGCATCTCGGGGTTGCTGCCACGGTCCAACGTTGCCGGCAGCCAGTGCTTTGAGCCCGGATTGTTGTTCTGCAGCGAGTTGAACAGAAAACAGCTGCCGAACGGTGTCAGCATCGGTAAAAAGTATTGGCAGCAATCGAATGGCTGATCCGACAATTTGCATTCGATAAACAGATCCGAGCAATTGAAGGAAAACTAGAGCAACAGTTTATTATACATTTTTAACTTAAATATGTATCCTTGCTGCCTTGCTTCATTGGTGCACAGAGCTATCTGAAACCTACCCTGGAGGCAATATGTCGATATCCACTTTTGGGGCACTTTGCGCACTCATCACACTTCTCGTAGGGGTCGCAGCGAGTAAACATTCCAGTCGTATATTGATAGGGAAACAATAAAAACGATATATACGACTCCACTTCCCAATTATAGGGTCCATTTAGGTCTGTGCCCAAGCTGCAAGAAAATAAGCAAATAATAAGCATAGCATTATCTCAGAAATCCAGAAATCTTATAAATATTTATAATTTTAATTTTATTTTAAATTTAATTTAATTCAAATTTTTTTATTTTTTTATTTTTTGACAATAAATAAATAAATAAAATTATGAGTACCTGCTCACATAGTTCTCCACTTCCTCGGGAAAGTCCGTCTTGAAGCGCACCTCACAAACACTAATCGATGGAAACTTCAACAGGGCAAATGGCGATAGACTCTCGTGGACAATGCTGACAGCCCGTGAGGTGTAATCGTGCTGATACGACTCGATCAGATGATAGACCCAAAAGGTCGATGCAACGATGCAAATGAGCCAAAAGATGCGCTCCGTTGGATGCAAGCTATGTGGTAGGTACTATCTGCATTCATGTGTTTGTCACAAAGTGTAACCTTGACTTACTTGTGGTTGGCTATGTAGGCAAATCCCGCCAGGCTGCAATTTTGGCAGTAATCCTTCAAGTAATTGACAAACCTCCAGCACAAAGCATACTTGTTTCTCTTCTGGGGAAGTTGCTCTTCCATTCTTGCGTATGTCTGTCGCCTGCCGACTGAGGGATACTGTCGCACTGTTGGCAATATATAAGTGAAAATTCCCTGTCGTATCCTGGACCTGTGGTGCAGTAATTAAATTGCATGTTCGCCTGCTTGTGTCGCGCCCATTTGGCCTTGGCCACCTCCTCTGGTTTGGCTGGTTGGTTCGCTGCATGCGAAAAAGCTCTTAATTGGTATTTGTTTTGTGCAGGTGCCATAATAAGTATTTAAATCACACAGCCCCCACACTCTTGCATATCTTATATGTATATATATATATGTGTGTGTGTGTGTATGTGTGTGCATGCACTCGAGACTCACAAAATTGTTCATTTATGAGTGGCTGAGTGGATTAAATACAGGCGACACATGCGTCAATTTACCAGTGAGCAGCTTAAAATGTCATATTGTCACATTTTGAGGGGATTTGTGAAATGATTGCACTTTAATATTGTTCTACTTTAATAATAATAAGTTCTTTAAATTAAGAGTAATACTTAAATGACGGCAAATGGTCTCTGGACAAGGATATGTAATTTGCAAAGTGCCTAAAATAAAAGAATTGTATTTGAAATAATGAATTCCAAATCCAATGAATATTCCAATTCTTTAAAAATATATCTTAAAATAAAATACTTGTTTTTCGCACATTTCTGAATTTTTTAGTAGCTTGTCAAAAGTCTTGCGATGTTGGCATCACCTGTGCCAAATTCCAGAACCATAATCCGTAAAGTTGTTACTGCAGTAGCGACACAAAACTCCTGCTCAATTACAGTTGGCAGGCGGGTTAGCAGTAAAATGAGTGAATGAGTGAATGAGCGACCCACTTACACCAAAAGACCCTAATACCCACACCGAAGTGCTTAGAACTCGACGCTAAATTAGAATTGTGCAATTACGACTCATTTGCGTTGTTTGCTGGCTGCTGAAAAACACTTAAAAACAATTAGAGTGCTTATTGAAATTTGAAATGCTGCCTGGCTGAAAACATGCAAAATGCTGCATGCAACACTAATGCAATCATTTTAATTATTTATGTGCCCAAACATGCAGTTAAAATGTTTTGGTAATCACTGTTGGTGTCCCGCAGCCAACGCATTGTTAGAAACACCTACGCAGCGTTTTTTCTTCACACAATTGGTCATTTTAGCTTTACTTTTATTTAAAAAAAATATATTTATTTCAATTGCGAGTATGCATTTAAGGTATTTGGTGTTCATTTCCAAAATGTTTTATCGCAGTACGTGCTTAGGACTTCGATAAAATACGTGCTTAGAACTTCGATAAAAACTTTGCATGTGCAAAATTAATAAAAATGCATAGCACAGAAAACAAATATTTAAAAAATCTCAGAAGTGTAAGCAGTCTAAACAAAATTATATTATACTTTATTCGCAACGATTCTGCTCTTCTTCTTCAAGTTCGTGATCACACTATTGATATCGATTAATATCGATATCTATGTTAAATATAGTATTATTACAAGTGGCGTGCTACAAAAGAAAATAAGTTTTGATCAAGTGAAGTGCTCCAAAATATTACTTTAACTTAAATGTATTCAAATGTGTGACTTGCAGTTCAAGTGATTAAATTTGCAAAGGTTTTAACCTCACTCAATGAAACTAAAAAACTCATTGATTATGCACCCCACTCTACATTTCCATAAGTCAATCGCGGATTGGGAAACAAGTTGCGTTGAGTATTCAATGAAGTTGTTAAATATTTTTTATTTACTTATTTCATTTGTTTTTAGCACATTGTTGAAACCGCCAAAATGGAAAACAAGACATTTCTATAAAGCCAAAAGCTAAATATTTATGTAACAATAAATAAAATATTTAATAAATGAATTGGAACAACTCGTTAAGCATGTATTCGAAATTGCTTTGGTTTGTTTACGGGACATGTCCACAAAAAATGTTGATTACTCTAGCAAACAATAAGCCATTCAACATTGAACCAATTGTATTTTGTATTTTAAGTAAACAATACACAATCAGGATCAGTTCCATATATTTTTTCCTATATTTCCTTCAACTGGGAACTAACTAACAAACTTTAGTTGAACTACTTTCCTGATTTGACATTGTTAACTAAGTTCAGTCTTAACCATTGATCAATGGTTTTGTGTTCAATCTTGATTGTTGTTCAAAAGCAGAATGCCCACAAGCAATTTGTTTAAGTTCAGTTATGCGGCTAACAATTTTATGGATAAAAGTGCTTGGGAATTTTGTGAAATATTTTCCACTTGAAACGACAACAGTGCTTCGTTGTTATTGGATTTGTTGTTTTGGTTGTTATCCACCTACGCTGGCAGGCAGGCAAGAGGCGAAAGAGTTTCGCTGCACTTTCCAGTCCGGAGGGGAAAACGGGTCAAAATTTTTGGTTGTTGTTTTTGAAGCCAGCATCAGCTTTGTTCATTTGCATGTGGAAGCTCAATGCGTAGCACCAACAATTTTGCAGGTGTATCGATAAAATGTCAAGCGCAATAGCAGCCACAACAACATCTGACAACAACAGACGACAAGGCAATTTAAATACTAACATGTGTATGAATAGAGGTAGCTAACGGACAACTGGATTTTTCTCATTTTATTTTGGTGGTGTTGGTGAGGGGGTCACTGATTGAGGGGAGCTGCTGCGGTTGTTGCTGATGTCGACACACAATTAACGTGAAAATACTCCAAGCTATGTTAAGTGTCAATTAGTTGGCAGCAGCTAAGAAATATTATTTACACTTTACATAACATTAGCAGCGTTAGTTATCGCAGACTTTTCGATTAGATATCAACTAAACCATATCTATAAATGTTTTTTAATGTCTCTTTGGCTATCCAATTATGTTTGAAAAGTTGGTAAAATTATTCACATAAAAAGCATATGTGCACATTATTAAAAAACTTTCGACAAACGGCTGCGAAAAGTCCCTTGCAACTCATGGGTCATCAAAACTGATATTGGTTATGTGCCCCTCGTCGCTGAACTCACATAATTTGCAAGCATTTCAACTAATAAATGAAATTGATTTTGGCCAAGCTCAACTAACCAAAAAAGGGCAGCCGCAATAAACAAAATCGAGAATCAATAAAAATCAAAATGATATAGGTAGAACATGAATGCCCAAATATAATATGCAGCCACAAATAATAAACGTGGCCAACGAAAAAATGACAACAAATAACAAATGAAATATCTGTGGAAAAAACATAAAATAAAAAAATCGTGTTCAAGTGCCACGTTTTGTTGTCTAAGCGACGGGGCGGCAGCCGGCTCTGAAACTGTTGTTTTTTGGTAAGGCCATGCCCCTTGGCCCAAAATCACCGCCCTCCTCCCGTCATCCAACCAAACACGAACTCGTCCCCGCCCTAACCGTCTGCCTGCCGTGTCTGTGCAAACAAAATGTGGCTGTTGTTTGTGTTTTTACATGCGCTGACAATATTGCAACAATGTCGTTCCACGTTCAAACAACAAACACTCCCAACAAAAAAAAAATTTAAATCAATGAAATAACAACAAAAACAGTAACCACTCAGAGTACTCAAAACGGGCATGCAGGATTACAAAATATCCTGCAATTTTTCATTTGCAAACTTTAAATTTGTATTTAATTCGTTTTCTGCTAGGCGCTGTTTATTTAGTAAACAATTACAAATTGTTCAGAGGACGATCATCTATTGAATTGGGCGAGATTTGAGTGTGAATATAAATATAAATATATAAAATAAATATATAAAGTCTCTAATCAGTTGAGCTATTGATATAAACCAAGAATTAATATTCTTATTGTCTGCTATCCACCTTTCACATACATTTCCTTAACTTTTGAACAATTTGATATATTTTGTAGGGTATAGAGAACATTTCAACTGTCAACTGCACGTAGTCAATGGCCAGCCCAAATGAGCCTAAATGGCCTTTACTTAAGGGCTAGAATTTGAACAAGGAACCAGTTTGCAGGCGCCGCTTCCGCTTAAGGCATTAAAGTAGTCTGCAAAAAGACGGGAAAGCAAACGGAGATGAAATAAAAAGCCAATAACATCATAACAATAACAACTGCAAACCAAAAAGGCTACCCACAATTTTGCTGCGGCAACAAACGGTGGCAACAGTTGCTGGCAATATCAGCTATAAAAGTTGTAACAATTATCATTTGAAAGTGCATTGTTACAGTTGTCAGTGGCGGCGCTCAAGTGGCAATGCAAACACGACAGCCAACTGCAGCTCGTGCCGGCAACAACAACAACAACAAGAACAATAGCAACAATAAAAACAATAGCAACAATAACAACAACGACGACGACAACGACAACGACTAGAAGCAACATGTCGACGTCAGCGTTGTGAAAATTAATATGCAGAAACTGCTGCAATTGCAATTTGTTGCAAGCGCTTGAAGAAACAATGAGACGAAGAAATATTTTACATATTGAGGGATAAATTTCCATGATTATCGCTGTGGAATATCAATTAGCTTGGCTTGGCTTAGGGCTTTGCTGGTGCCATTGTCTAATGTGGAGCAGGCGGGCATAATGAGTTATAGAATTGTCATTCACATGCACAGTTATATTGAATGAATTATGGCTAAGTCGAGGATGCATTTCAGCTTTGCTGCCTGAATAACAAATACGGATTAGTGTCTTCGATTGATTTGAGTGATGCACAAGAGGTGTCATACTAAGAAAGTTCAAATCAACTCGACATATTTAAATAAATGTGAGTAATTAATTTGATTATTTTAAAAATCAATGTTATTAATTTAAATTCATTTGGACAGAGTCTATTGTGGAGTCAAAATTTGATTATTTTAAAAATGAATGTTATTTATTTAAATTCATGGTATCAATTTGGACAGAGTCTATTGTGGAGCCAAAGAAGAATTTCAATTGTGGCCAAAGGGAAATTCTGATCGTGTTAAACTGCACTCTTGAAATAAGAGATCAGCTAAACGATTCGCACAATTTAAGATAATTAAGCTGTAGCTGAAAATTTAAAAAACATTTGCCCTTGCAGTGTTGCCTGAGCTGCCACAACAAATTAAAGCAATAAGCTTGCCACTGAAAACCAAAATTGTCGAGCGTTTTATTATTGCAGCCACATAAATCTTTTCATTAAAGTTCAATTAATCAAGAGCTTCCTGTCATAGCGCATAAATCTCATAACGCACAAAGTCAAGCCGCCGACAACAGCTAGAGATACAATTACCAATGCAGTCAAGGACCTACACACACACACACACACACACACACACACACACACACACAGCGCAGAACGCAGCCATTCAAGTTATTTGTCACAATTTCGGGGAGGAAAACACTCACCCACACAAACCCACGTTGCAAATGTGCAATGTGTTGTACTTACAACGACATTTGCCACGCCTATGGCTTACAGCACGGCAGTAGCTGCCACCAAACAACCCACCCATCCAGAGACAGGTAATAACAGCGTCTGGCAGTAAATATTTGCATGAGAGAAGAGCGCGTGAGTGGCACGAACCAAGGCAATTATTAATGAGTTAAAAACAGAAAAAATTTAAAAAATTTAAATGAAAGTGAAACAAATCAGCAATTTGCGAATTAAAGTGTTGCGTGTGAGTTAAGAGATCACTTTAATCAATTACTGTGACTCGTGTCACTTGGCAATGCTCATCTTTAGTTTGCACAGATTGCAGCTGGTCCGACCAGGTGCTGAAGTCGTTGCTGCAAAGGTCCGGAGCGTCGGTGAGCTGACCACCAAGTGCTTTCCACTCTGATTACATTTTCAGCAATGCTAACAGAGCACTGTCCAAATGGAGGACGATGCCTGCCCAGGTCCGTGGTCAGGTGCGCTGCACGACAAAGGCGTGGCTGTGGTGGGCGGTGGACGGTGGGCGGTGCTGGGCGTGTTTGTGTTTCTGCTGGGCAATTAACAAGCAATAAAAGCAAGCAGCAAGCAGCAGTCAGCATTGATAAATGTTTTGTCGCTTAACAAAAGTGCCAGGCATGCAATTAACCAAATAGATTTTGTAACGCCCAATTGAATTTAACTGCAGCTGAAATTGTGAGCCTGATTAATGTTGGTAAAGTTGGAGGCACGTCTTTTGGACTGAACTTTTGCCAGAAATAGAAGTTCAATGCGCTTGCACTTTGCATTCCAAATGGGGCAATCAACACCTGAACAACTTTTTGCCCGCTTGTTCTGACTTTTATGAATGGAATGGAAACTGAGTCAGCCAGCGGAAAGCGGCAGGCAGCTGGCAACGGTTGCGTGGGTGACCACCCAACACGAAATGCAAATTAAAAAGCCAAAGCCAAAATGCAAGTGCAAAAAAGTGCTACACGACTTACGAGCGCATTCATTGACTGCAAATCGAAACGTGCCCCAACCAAAGCCAACCAACGTCAAAGCTAAAGTCCACGCCAACGCCATTGACAATTACCAGCTGCCGACTGTCTGTCTGTCTGTCTGTCTGCCAGTCTGCCTGCCTGCCTGGCTGACTTTGCTGGCAAGGTTATGGCCCAGAGTCGCGCAAATATTTGGCATGCCAAACGGCAAAAAGAAGGAGAGAAAAATAAAAAACAAATACTTTTGCATTACGCATACGCAGCGTACGCCCAGACAAATTCAAACAAAGGAAATTACTGAGTGTGAAAAATAAAGTGAAATATGCAGACAAAGCGGCTTACTTACTACGAACCCACAATGCACTGTGGTAATTTATTGGAAATTATTTTGAAATATATCTACATTATTATATACATAATTTTTTCAATATTTTGACAAATATTCAATAAATATATTTTTAAATAAAATTTTATATTAGCCCTTTTTCTATATAAAAAATAACTTGCAATTTTAAGAGTTATGGGGTACTTTTTTTTATTTATTTATTTATTGTCAACTAAAATCAGTCGACACCAAAAATACAAAAAAATTTTAAATAAATTAAATTTAAATAAAATTAAGAATTAAAATTATAAATAAATTAAAAAATAATAAAATATTTATAAGATTTATAAGCTTTCAGGGGGTAAAATTTAAAATTGTCTAACATTTGTTGCATGAATTGGGGAAAACCCAGAAAAACCCAATCAGACCAAAAATAATTAGTCAGAATGAGTATGTTTGGAACTTGTTATTGTAATGATACTAAATTCGATTTTGTTGCTTCTTTATAACGTTTATTCAATCCAAATATTTTTTTGTATTATCATTTTTTCTATATTAAAAATTACTTGCAATTTTAAGAGTTACAAAGTACTTTTTATTTGCTTGGAACTTGTTATTGCAATGATACTAAATTCGATTTTGTGGCTTCCTTAATAACGTTTATTTAATTCAATTTTGTTGAAAGTTCTTAAGTTGATACAGCTTAAAAAAAAATAAAAATTAAATTAAAACTTTTTTAAATGGTATCAGTTAACAAAACAAAATCTCAAAGAGAAGAACAATTTAAATTGATTTTCAGTAACGCTCATCACAATGATTGTTCCATAACCACTGTACATAAAAGTCGATACCATTTTGTTTACAGACAACCCACAGTTTAAAATAATTGCCACCGGGCATCCCATCACATACACACACACACACACGCATATACACAGCCAGTGTCACATCATCCCGTAAATGTTGTGCTCCAGTGCGGCTCGATGGAAATCTTGAATGGCCAACGCCGCTAAATGTCACACGCATATAAGCGGAATTATGACAAGCATTTTAACGACTGCTACTGATATGCGCCTCTGGCCTGGGCTGGGTCTGGGGCTGGGCGAGGCTGGCAAAGCTGGCTGCCCGTGGTCCCATAAAAAGCAACGCAAAATTGAAACCCAAACAGCGCAGACTGCGCCAGGAGCTGCTCAAATGAAAACTCGACAAACGCATCGCCGATGTACGTGAGATTGCGGCTCTGTTAATTGGCAAAAATTGGCCAAACTTTCCAAACGGGGGGTGTCGATTGGGAGGAGAGTGGGTCGGCCGGGCGAGCTTTTAGACATGTACATAAGTATTTATGGGATAATGCGTAAATTTTAATGAAAATGCAAAAAGAAAGAATACACAAGCAAAACATTTACTTTGCGGATCGTAAAGTATGCCAATGCCGGAGCAGGAGCAACCCCGGCGAAGCTGCTGCTGCTGCTGCTGTTGCTGCTCTTCTGTGCAATCGCCTGAAAGTTGATTTAATGAAGATTTCACAAAATGGCGTCGCCGTCAAGTGTCTGACATGTGGAAATCTGGAAATTTATGTGTATCGCACGTGCGTTGCGGTCTAGTCATGAGGTTGCGCCTTCCCGCCCCCCCTGCCTTCCGGTGCGGCTTTAATTGAGTGTATTCAAAGCAAAAGTGAAGCCGAAGAAAAACAATTTCAATCTGAATTATTTTTTAAGTTAATGAAATCCGCTTAGACAGGATGAGATAGAATAAGGCTGCAATGACAAGAGAAATAAAATTAAAAATATGTTTTCCATTTTTAAACACAAACTGAATTTAGTAACTATTTATATTTTTATCTATATTTTTTTAATTTGTGGATGCGTAAGTACGTGTGATTTTCGTTCATTAAACCAATTTTGTGCTTGGGTAAAAGGCTAACTAACATAAAAAGCCAATTCTCATTATAATTATACATAATGGTAGCAAGAAGCAATCGAGTTGAATTTCAAATAGATAATTGTCTGCAGTTGTCTTAAGCTAATTTAAGGGATATCGTCCTTGTGCCCAAGGGGAGAAGCAAGGGCCGGCGGCTATGTCCTTTGCAAGCTGCAACATTTAGTTTATTATTATTTGTTATTTATTTATTATTTGTTAAGTTCGTTGGCAAAACATTAACAAAAAGTCCGTCCATCAAATTGATAACATTGCTTATCAGGTATTCTCGTATATAGCTGCAGGCAACACCTCATCTGCATAACCATGAAATCACAATAAACAATGCATTGTTACAACACGGCCACACACAAGCCACTTCGCGCCAAGAAATGCCACAACAAACACCCAAAACAACAGGCAACAAACGATCCCAACGGCAAAACAAACAAAACGAACAGCAAACAGTGTTGCATAATTATGCAATATGGTTATGAGTTGCGCTGGCGATGGCTGGCTGGCAGGCAACCCGTGGCTTGTGGATTGTGCCGCCAATCTTTGGCGATTTAACGGCTGATTTGGCTTTTTTCTCGATTGGCTCAAATCCTTTTTTAGGCAAATTAAGCGCGAAAGAAAAAAACCAAGTTGTGAACAGCGAACACAAAAAAAAAAAACAGCGCCAGACAAGGCAACACGACACAAAATTATGAACGTGATTAATTCATAGATGGTGGCGCTTAGCCATTGTTTTGGCCATGTTCAATGCACTGCACGATGCACGACGCGGGGTCCAAACCCCGAGGGGCCAACGATGTCGAGCCGGCCCCACTATTGACATCGCACCAACTGAACTCTGGCCAAAAGCTAAATATGATTATGTGCGCTCGATTTAATCTCAGTCGATTTATAAGCACCACCAACCCCTTCAGGCTAAAAGACGTCTACAGACTGCGTGTTTTTTTTTTAGTTTTTTTTTATTGGTTTTACAAACGACAACGCAATAGCCCAGCAAACCAGCCAACATATGTGACCAGTTGCTGTGGCTTCCAAGCGTATTAAAAATGAAGAGATTTTCCTTGAAAATTATTCCATAGTACATGTATCTCTTGCGAGTATGTGTGTGTGTGTGTATTATTTTGGTCAAAACGACTTTGTGCTCAAAATTGGAATCCAAAATCATATAAAAAACAACAGCGTGAGCAAGTCAGACAGACACCCACTTTTATGTTAGTCGCACTCGCACTTCTGGCTGCAAATAAGTAGTTGGCGGATTACTGGTAGCCACAAACAAGCAGACTGATAAAGAGTCGACAACAACAACGACGACAAAAATTGGCTACTTAATTTGGTAATAACAATAATTACGCCTGACTGACTAAACGCTGACCAGCGCCATCATAGCCTGACCAACCCAACAGCAGCAGCAAAAAAAAAAAAATTAAAAAAAAAATAAGAAAAAGCGCCAATTTAATATTGCCGTTAAAAGTAATCAATTGACGGTTCATTGAATTCCCTGAGATTTTGCAAGCCAATTCCGCTATAAAGAAACAGTTTGCCAATTTGAACATGGCTTCCACTGCATAGCTTGCAAGTGATATTATTGGACAGTTTTTAAGTGATGAGGTTCCACTCCAAAACTCAATTGAATTAGCTTCTCTTCAAAATATGGCTCATATCCAAACCGATTCCTTCAATCCTAGAAGCTCGAGGTTATTTTTACTCTTATTACGCTTTTTGCTCTTTGCCTAATATATAAATATTATAGCATTTTTAAATTTATTTATAATTTAAATTTTATTTTAATTTTCATTTAATTTAAGTTTTTTATTTTTGTATTTTTTGTGTCTACTGATTTTAGTTGACAATAAAAATATAAATAATATTTTCTAGATGTCTATAGATATGTGTGACATTATAATTTAAAACACGTTATTTATTTTTTTTATTTTTTAACTATTTCATGGATTATTTCATTAGTACGCAATTTCAAACTTGTTAGAAATAACATAAATAATTTAAAGCTACATTCAATTGAAAATTTTAAATTAAATAAATATTTAAAAATAAAATGAAGTATTAATATGTAATATTCATGTATACTCACATACATATGAATATATGTAAATTGATATTTTCTTACTCTCTTAATCAGCTTGGTTATCTTAGAGCATTTAGCCGTCAACTAGTCGCCAATGTGTTCAATTGTTTGAGCTCCTCGCTTTTCAATTAAATCGTTTAAAGATAATCAATTAATAATTTTTAAGCTGCTGTGACAGCGCTGCCTCTGCTGGCTGCTACTGGTGACTGCGCCGGCTGTTGCTACTTGTGGTGGCAGCAACACAACGCTGTTGAGTCAGCGCCACGCTCAATTAAGTGCAAGACATTTTGAGCCGGCATCGAGTTGCTGCGAAGATTTACAGTAGATTTATTGGCTAGTCGCTGTGGATAGTGCGACGAGCAAGCAGTTAGCAGTGTCTGGCCTAATTGGCGACTCAGCTGGCGCTTGTGAGTCGCAGCTCGAGGCTCAGTGCTTGAATATTGATACTGTTGGTTGACGGCAAAAAGTGGCTGACTCACACACATGCACATCCAGAGCAAATGTATCGAATCCAATCTGATCCGACTGCACATTGCTGCTGTCTGATATTTATCGAATTTAATTTCGTAGTTGCTCGAAGCTGACGCTGACTATTTTTGGAAAATTTTTCACATTCGAGACTCATAATTCGTGCGATAATTTACACAAAATTAGGCAAGTGTCTCGCCAGCGATCCTTTTAAAGCTTGGAACCACAACACAACAGCAAATTTAGTTGCGTTCAAAAATCAAAAACAATTAAATGAAAACAGAGCAAACGCTGTGTTCCCACGCCAATTAGAAATAGAGTCGTATGAGTGATATTTTCCCTGCACTGCAAAATAATTGGACAGCGCTACAAAGAACAAATTTCGGAAAATTGTATGTTTTAAAATTCAATTTATGCTGTGCAAATTGCCCCCGAAACGATGCTCGCTAATAATATTTATCACAAAGTTGCAACAGCTTGGCAACCAGATACTAGATTTTTAATGCTGCTGCGTACAATTTGTGCTAACAAAACTTTTGCCATAAAACGTGCGTGTAAAAGCCATAAAAAAGAGAAGCGTCCAAAATATAATTAATGGGAGCAAGCTTATCCAGTGGTGTTTTTTTTTTTTTTTACTTTCGACTGCGTCCAGATTGCTCTCTAATCTGGCGCTATCGAAAAATAAGTATTCAAATGAAAAGCAGCTGCTCACCGCCCACCGTCCACGCCCCCATCCCAGAAAGCAATTAAAAGTCCAATTAGAATATCATTAAGTTGTGGTCTGGCCAGGTCAACAATTAAGAAGTGATAAACGCCAAAGGAGCTGGCAAATATAAAACACATAAATTGACAACAAATTTTGTAGGGAACATCAAGATTTACATTGGTCTAATAACAAGCTCATAAATTCTTAGAAAGGAAACAATCAGGTGCGTTCCTTTAGAAAGGAAACAATATAAATTAAGAGTTGTTTGATAAGAGTTAATTATAAATTTAAAGTAGTTTGATAGGAGTTAATTACTTTACCAAGTATGCTCTAAACAAAATAGCTTCAAGTCGAAAGTTTCTGATGGACTTAATATTAAAGAATTTTGTAAATGTTTACAGAATCAAATTTTGTATTTTCTCTATTTTTTCAATTTTATAAGTCAGCTCAGATTTTGAAATATTTTTCTATTGTATTATATATTTTACTTTGCTTAGTGAACTTAGTGTTTACCGTCTGGTTACTAATAATTAAATTGTGTTATTTTTTTTAGGTTATTCATATTTAGCGAAATTTTTCGTATAACAAAATGACCACATCCTTCTACTATCCGAGCCGAGAGGTGCAGGAGGAATTGTCCGGCATTGCCAAGGCGCTTGTAGCTCCGGGCAAGGGTATCATTTGCGCGGACGAATCGATTGCGACAATGGGCAAGCGATTCGAATCGATTGGGTTGGAGAACACGGAGGAGAATCGTCGACTGTATCGTCAGCTGCTCTTCACCACAGATCCAAAGATATCGGAGAACATATCTGGGATAATCATGTATCACGAGACGCTCTACCAGAAGACCGACGCTGGTATACCCTTTGCGGAGGTGCTGCGCAAAAAGGGCATCATTCCGGGCATTAAGGTGGACAAGAATTGGGTGCCGCTGTTCTGCTCTATGGATGAGTATACCACTCAGGGGCTGGATGACCTCCATCTGCGCTGTGCCCAATACAAAAAAGATGGCTGCGACTTTGCCAAGTGGCGTTCAGTGATCAAAATCGATAAAACTAATCCCTCCTACCAGGCCATCATGGAGAATGCCAATGTGTTGGCCCGATATGCCTCCATCTGTCAATCGCAGCGCATGTTGCCCATTGTGGAACCCGAGGTGCTGGTGAACGGGGATCATGATCTGGATCGCTGTCAAAAGGTAACAGAAACCTTATTGAGCGCCGTATTCAAGGCGCTGCACGATCACCATGTCTACCTCGAAGGCATGCTGCTCAGACCCAACATGGTGACTGCCGGACAGAGTAGCAATAAGACCCATTCCTTCTCTGAAATTGGTTTGGCCTCCATTTTAGCCCTACGACGTACTGTACCACCTGCTGTGCCCGGTAAGTGCCAACGGAGGACTTAAAGTGAATTATTCTAACTATGCCAAGATCCTAAAGGCATTCTTTTCTCGTCTGGTGGCATGTCCGAGGAGGAGGCCTCTGTCAACTTGAATGCCACCAACAATGTTCCACTGTGTAAGCCATGGGCTCTTACCTTTTCCTTCGGTCGAGCTCTGCAGGCATCGGCGTTGCGCTCCTGGGGCGGAAAGAAGGATAATATAAGCGTGGCCCAAGCTGAGTTGATCAAACGAGCAAAGGTAAGATTTGTATCAAAAGTTTTAATTTTCGAATGTGATTTTTATTTATTACTATAAATATCTTTATTTTCTCTGATTATACTATTATACCAAAAAGGTATAATAGTATATTGGTTTTGTTCAATGTCCGTCGTGCTGTCTGTCCGTCTGTCCGTCCGTATGAACGTGCGTTCCTCCGACTCCCTTAGATATAGAGACTTGAAACTTGGAACGTATATTGGAAAATACCCTCAAAAGGTAAAGTGTCTTGGGTTTGGACCTACGTCCACTAGGGAGCTAAAAAATCGCGAAAATCGATTTTAGCAAATCGATAAATCCACATATCTCTCACAACTTAATGGATACGGTTTTGGTTGGTAGGTTGTTGGCGAGGTCCTTGAAAGATTGGCATGTGCCATGCCCACCTCCGACGCCCCCATCACCTCCGCCCCTAAAATTTTCAAATGGCTATATCTTCCGCAGTTTTTGAGTAGGGAACGTCAACTTTGGAAGGAATATTACTGGTAATCGCCTTTAAGAACCGATTACAAATTGGTGGTGCCACGCCCACACCTGCGCCTATAATCGACAATTTCGATTGTTAATCGATAACTCCGTATATTTCCGAACATTTTAAAGATAGAGTGACCAAACTTGGAAGGTAATTTGCTGGTAACCTCCTCCAAAGATTGGCATACCAATTTTTGGACCACGCCCACATCCACCGCCCCCAGGAACTTCGTCCCTAGAAATTTAAAGTGCGCATATCTGCCGTAATTTGCAAGCTAGAGTCGCAAAATTTTGCAGGTATGTTACTGGTAACTCCCCCAAAGATCGATAAAAAAATTGGATGGCTACGCCCACTCCACCTATCTGAACCGATACACCTGTTGGTGTAAATCGATAAACCCATATATCTCACGCAATTTGAAAACTTAAAACACCAAATTTTAAAGGTATATTGCTAGTAACACCCTTCATAAATGTGGAAAATTAAATTTTGACCACGCCCACTCCCGCCCACAAAAAACGATAAACGCCCATATACCCCGCAATTCAAGTTAGTTAGTTAGTAAACAGCGTAGGAAGATTATTAGGAAACTTCTCTATAATTTTTTTGGGCAACGCCTACTCCCGCCCCTTAAGTCTCGAAAAGCTCTCGAAACAGTCTTTAAAAGCCACGCTCACTTATATGCAAATCATATACATATTTATTAGTAGAGAATTAACAGTATTTCTTGACTGCCCACAAATTATGGTATAATAGTATTTCGCTGTCGGTTACGTCCGACTGCAACGTTCTATCTTGTTTTTTTTTTGTTGACAGGCAAACAGCTTGGCTAGCATTGGCAAATATGTTCCAGGCTCTATTGAAGGCTCCGCCGGAGGTGAAAAATTGATTATCGATGGAATGGAAGTATAAGTTTCTGTGCTCATAAAATAGGTGTCATCAGCAGACGGGGATCAAGTGGAAGTTACAATTTATAAGCGACATGTACATATAGATACAAAATACATGTGCATTTAACAGCATTTGGTCAACTGCCCCACTGTGGCATTGATGGCAGCCACTTGGCCGCAGGCCGCATGTTCGATGCCTCGCGTCAGCGTTCAACAACTCGAAATATTGTTAACAAGCGTGCAAAAGAGCAAAAAGTAGTGGCAGCTGCAGCAGAGGCAGCAACAGTGGCACAACGCAACACAACACGACTTCTGTTAACTGCAAAGTGTCGCATTAATCCGCGGAGATTACCAAGCGCCTGGCCACATGGCCAACACGCAGCCAGCGTCATGTGGCACTGCTGTTGCTGCCTCTGCTGCTGCTGCTGCACTGCAGCTTAATTAACGCAAACGCATGCCAAAAGCCAATCCGAGTCGAGTCGAGTCGAGGCAGCCCGCCAATCCAAATGGCTATGAGCATGTAAAGCAGCAGGCCAAGTATTCAACTTAATCAGTCGCTTCACTCTGTCTGTGTGTGTGTGTGTGTGTGTGTGTGTGTGTGTGTGTGTGTGTGTGTGTGGGTGTGCAAGTGTGTTGTTGGCAGCTTGACTTCGTACTCTTGGCTCTGACTCAGACTCTGACTTCGGCTCTGGCTATGGCTATGGCACTGGCTCCGGCGTCAGTGTCATGTTGCTAGCAAATTAGTCAGAGCCACATGCCCGCATTGGGGGCTCGGGTTGCGTCGAGCAATAATTAAAATTAAAGCACTGACTAAGTTATGGACAACTTACACTCCAACTGCCTCCAGGATACACCCGCTGCTGGTGTGCACAGCAGACGCACACACACAGTTTTCGATTAAGACATAAGAAACAGTTAACTAGTTGCAGCAACTCTCATTGTTATCTATATCCATAATTCTTAAATTAAATTGGATGGAATAAATTATTTATATATTTATTATTTTTATTTGTATATAAAACTAGATAAGAGTATATATTATAAATATATTATAATTATTAATATTTTACATGAATTAAAATATGATTTTTATTAAGCTTTACTGGATTTTTCAACTTGTATCTCTCTCTTTCGCTCTTTTTCGTTCCTTATGTGCCCTTTACAGGGAATGCAATAGTCGTTCAATTGATTGAAATTTATTCCTGGTTTTCACCTGCTGCCTGCTGCCTGCTGCCTGCTGCCAAGTGCGACAACTGAGTTCTGTGGTTAATCCAATCGCTGCGGCCCAATCAGGCCAACGTGAGCAGCATGTCATGTTAATTGCGTCGCATAAGTGTGTGTGTATTTGTGTGTGTGTGTGCATTTATATGTGTGCTGTCTGTGTATGAGAGAGTGTAAATTGCCATTATGCTCATGTTTGCTTAATATGTGGCACACACAGCCCGCTGAGCAACAAGAAGCACGCAACACGTCAAGCCAATTAAAGCAAAATTATAATAGCGCTTTTTAATGATATGCAGCGTTCTGTACGCCCCTCACCCCCCACCCGCGCAGTACAGCAACGACGCACCACGGCACCACCGCACCACTCCATCGGTTTTGCACTCATTTAAATTGGTGTTGAAGATTTATGGGCGTGCCGCCTGCTAATGTGGCAAACACAAAGCACAATTCCAATGGATCGAGCCAACAGCTCTGCTGGCGGCACGCGTTTAATGACCAAGTGGCGAGCAGATCAAAGCAAAAGTGCCGAGCTCGACCTGGTTAACGAGCTCTTGGACTGCTCTTGGCTGCGTTGTTTTTTAAATGCAAACAAATCAAGCTACAAGTGGGCGTCTGGCCACGCCCTCTAACACTTAGACTGCAGCCTGGACTGGAGCGACGACATTTAATCGAAATTTCCGGCTGGATAGTGGCGCCAAAGTTTGTTGTTCAGCTGTGGCACAAATCACTCAGCTGTCAAACGCTTGTTGATTAATTTGGTGTTAATAAACGCTCTAGCCGCAAATCCTGTGCAAGTCACAATTGCCAGTCCCAGTCCCAGACCCGGTCGCAGTTGCAGTCCCAGTCCACGTCCACCAATTAATGTTTGGTCATTATTGCGTTGGCCAACTGTCGCGACCAAACTGCCTGGCCCAAACTTGGACATGGAGCGTGAAAACGTTTTGCAGCCACAGCAGCAGCAGCAGCAGCTGAGGATGCACTTTGTGTTAATTGAAAGTTTGACTGACCATATAAGTGAGGTAGCCAAAAACTGACTGCCGCCGACACAGACACACACAGAGACATGAGTTCGATTTGGTTGTCTGCTGATAGCCAAAAAAACAAAAACGAAAAAAAAAACATAACTTGTGGCTAACAGCCATAAAAGGCCACACACGCGTCGCCAACTTACCTGCCTGGGAAACTGCCAACAGCAGAAGCAACGGCAGAAGCAGCATCAGCAGCAGCGGGAGAAGAGGCTGCAGGATGAAGCCAACCTCGCTTTCCATTTGCCATATCATTTGCCCAAAGTAAGAGGTGTTTAATATGCTAATTTGGACAATAGCAAATGGCAGGCCACCAAGCTAAACTCAATTCGGCTGTCGTCCCCAACGATGCTGGCCAAATTTTGTGTTATTTTTTTGTTGTTCCTTGGCATAATAAAGTACGGGAGTAGAACTCTAAGTTTCACTGTACCTGGGTCTTGTTTTGGAAGTGGGCATTAAAGTCAAAGTCATTATTGTAATCTCTAAAAAGCGTTTACTGTTTAACAGTTGCTGGAATAATGTCAACCACTTTTGACCATCAGCTTTAAAAAATCGCACTTTAAGAGATGAAATTAAAGGTATTCTGAATTGGCTTAAAATTAATGCCTGTCTCTTCATTTAATTTGCCGATTGATATACCTTTAATCAATAAAATTCCATTAAAGTTATTTTTGAGTAAACGAATTTTTATAGCCTCACTTATGTTTTCTCAACAACTATTTAGCTAAGCAACAATTTAAGATTACTGACAAAGTGGTTTATTAATGCAAACATCTTTTATCTCGCATTTTTTAATATGCTTAAAAATAGCATTTTACAAGCTGTGCCATTTTAAAATTTTTTTTTTAATATGCCAACTGATGTTGGATGTATGTAAATAATTTTTGACTGCCAGCTGCTGCCATTCCATCAATGCGCTTGGTCAGCTGTCGCCACAACAGCTTCCTGGCCAGGCTCTGGCACAGGCTGTGCAAAAATGTCAAAATGTCAATTCGAAAACGTTTAGGAAAAATCGCTTCGCCCACCCGAACGCCTGACTGCCAGCCAAATGTTTGTTGTTTGCTTGAGAAATAAAAAAAAAAACAAAAAATAAAACAAAAAACAAAACAAAAAACAAAAAAAAGAAAGAAAAAGCTGTGGCTATTGACTAGGCTAGGCCAGGCTAGGAGACAGGCACGTCACAGTTCACCAGGCAGTCGCTCACTTGGTTTGTTGTTGGGGGAGGTGGTCAGGGGAGTGGTAGAGAGATGGAAAGGCATAATAATCCCGGTTTGTTTGGTCAGGTGTAGGCTCGTTTGTCAGTCACTCGTTACATTTGCTTACTTTTCCTTTATGCAAATGCCAAACAGTTTCAACTTTTTTTTAGTTGTTTTTTTTTAACTTTTATTGTGTAAA
Source organism: Drosophila mimica (assembly GCA_037043585.1). Lineage (NCBI taxonomy): Eukaryota > Metazoa > Arthropoda > Insecta > Diptera > Drosophilidae > Drosophila > Drosophila mimica. The sequence goes on from JBAMBE010000661.1 coordinate 3,108,171, forward strand.
CAAATTGTGCAATGCGAGGAAAGTGGGGCACAGCATTGGCAGATAGGCTTTAATAACTGACAGATCTCATATCCACAGAGCCGAACTGTGCTCCGAGTTGAGCTGCAGCTGTCAGTGGGAAGAGACCTCACCAGTAGCATTCGGTTGACAATCGCACGACATTTCTGACAAATGCTGTTGACAAAAACTTCTGTTTTTTTTTTTTTTTTTATCCAAAATGTATTTTTTGGCTGACAAGACGCTTAAGCGTTGTGTGCATAAGCAAAGCATGTTGACAGGCCAAGGAACCACGCCGACATGTTGCAATTTTATGCAATTTTGCTGCAGCATTGTGTGTGCAGTAGCAAAGCAAGTTGCCTGCAACAGCATATAAAAGGTATGAAAAAATCAACCAAAAAATAAAATAAATTATAGTGGCGCAGCTATAAGACAAATTCAATGAGATATTTGCAATTTAAATAATGTTATCTGGCATTTTGTAATGTAAATTTTGTATCTTAAGATCACATATTTTGGACAGCTGCCGCAGTTGCATCACAGCTCTCAAATGGGTGGGGCATGCATAATTGCCAAGGCGTTGATGCGCATATAAACTTATTTATCATGCTTCGTTAAGCTAAGCAAATCAAATGAATTGATGAAACTGAATCTTATGCAGAATAATCGAAAATAATTGTACATATTGCAATTCATATCCTGCATCAAGAAGGAAATAAAAGATGATCGCATGCAAAATGTTAAAAATTCAAATATAAATAAAATAAAAGTCGCACGCACACATAAATGAAATTGGGGGCGCATATTCATTCACACACACACATATATCTATATACATATATATATATATTGAGATACAGACATCCACAGCAAATAAATTCAATTTACAATGAAAAATGGCAGCGATGATGAAGATGGCGACATGGCCAGGCACCAAGCTGCCGGCGAACAGGTGCTGGAAAAACTTTATTAACATTTTTCGCATGCTGCACGTGCAGCATGACAACGTGGGCCGCGTATTTTGTGCTTTTTAATGAAGTTTCATAAATTGTGAGAATCGAACGTTAATCAAATAAGGTGCGAGAGAAATCAAAAGCCTTGTCCCAGGCGCCATAAATGGCCGCCGCGAAGCGACAAACTGCAGACGCTGTCGTCGCAATTGGCCGACAGAATCTGTCAATAAATCAATTAGTGTTATATAAATTAAAATTGACAAAAAAATAAATAAATAAAATACCAAATAAAAAAGTAGTCTAGAGAGGGAGCGCAGTGCGAAATTGTGATGTTTCTATTTCTGCGGCTTTAATTAATTGCAACAAATTTATGTTGGCCTGTCAAAAATCGTGGCCTATGGGCACAATTAGCCAAATGACAAAACCAACACGACACAAAGGCCCATAACTCATGCCACTGCCACACATCGCGTACGTCAAAGGCTGCACGCACAGTGACTGCTGTTAGTTGTGCAGCACTGTTCATTTCTGCCCCATCGTCCATAAATTCAACACTTCCTAAGCCACTTCCGGCGTTTGCATTGCATTCAGCGGCACCATCTGCAATCGGGCGTATACAAAATACTAGCAAATAACCCCATTCGGCCGCAAAGTCAAATGTCATCTCAAATCCTGTTTAAAGGCTCTACGAAAACACTGTACAACATTTTATAATATAAGAAATATCAATAAACGTTGGTAACATCCAAGTTGGTAACATCCAACATCCTTCTGTGAGAGAAAGAAATTTAAAAAACAAATCATATATGTTAAGAAGTTGTGAATTTTCTTTTAAATATTTAAGAAAGGAGTTACTTTGGTTAATTTGTCTTAGCATTTTCAAATAAAAGAGAAAACTATTCCCAGGTGACTAGTGTAATTTTTTAAGTTGACCTTCTTAAATTGTTTTTTTTTTTTTGTTTTTGCCAGGTAAATTTGACATTTGACTAATGCGCCGCATTAGTTCTGCCAAAAATTTCATTATTTAGCCTTGCAGTTGTCATTTCTCTCACGGTATACGTTCCTGAGTAGAAATTGCAGGAAGTAGTTGCACGGGTTACGGGGTTGGGGCTGAGGGTCTGCATGCCAAATTTATGTGGCCCGCAAACCGGTGCACAAGTTTTTGAGTTTTATCTGCTCAAAATTTGTCACAGCAAATAAAAAGTTTTGCCTTTTTCATTTTGTGCTCCGATGTTTCCCTCGTTGCACATGTTTTTTTTTTCTACCATTTGCTTTTAATCCGCAGAGCAAGAAATAAAGATAAAACTTAAGCCAAAATAAGTTTCTATAAAACTGTGCAAAAAAGCGAGTGGCAAGAAACAGGCGAAGGACGCAGAATGAAGGATGAAGGACTAAGGGCCAACAACAAATTTTGAAGTGCACCAAAACTGCAGAAATAATGAAATACCAGCAATGCAATTAAAAGGTAGCAGCTGCTGATTTGCTGGATTAAGGTACTACATAGATACACACAAACACAAACACAAACACACACACACACACACACACACACACATACACACACATACAGAAACAGAAACAAGGGCAAGAGGTGCATTGTCGCACTGAGTGTCGAGATAACCTTGGGGCGAGCGAACGCGTAAAAACTTCAAGTGGCCAAGGACTATAAAACAACGTTGTCAAATTGCGTTAACGTTAACGTCAACCACTTACAGAGTTACATAATTGCTTGGCCAACGCGCATTTGAGTTGCAGGCTCCTCCTGTAGAGAGGAGGCCCCCTAACAAAATGTTTGGTTTGCTAGAAAAGCTATAATGGAAGAAAACTACATAAATATTGCAACGGAATTTGAAGAAACTGAGAAAATTACACAATAAAATTTTACTTTTAGATGATGCAATCAACTGAGGGTGGACTACACTGATAAAAATCTCCTTATCTGGGAGCCACAAAAAGCAAACATTGGAAAATGCTAGAGGAATTCTCATGGTATCATCATCTGACTTAACCTAAAATAATGTTATCCGCGTGTTACCAAATTGCGGATTATAGTACAAAACTCAAGTGGCTTAAATTAAATATTTTACACTTACCGCAGGTGCTTAATAATTCAATATTCATCAATGCCAGCCACTAACAATGCTGAAAGAGCCGCGACGGGCGACGGGAAATATTGGCAACCAAAACTTTGAAACTCACAGACACAACACACACACACACTCACACACACACAAACACACACATGCACACAAAACACTCACACATCGGTGCAGATTAAGATACATCGTTTTTGCATTCATGGAACACATGTTTACTCCGGACTTAGCTGTCGTTCTTGAGCGAAGTTTTGCCACAGCTTCGCCCGTTGCACTTCACATTAAACCTATATGGGATAGATGGGCGTGACAGGATGGCTAAAAAGAAAATGAGACACAGACAGAGAGACAAAAAGGGTAAGAGTGGCAAGTAGATATGTGAAATTTCACCTTGTGTCTGTTGAAGATTTTGTTTTTGCTTTAGCTGCAAAATTATAATATAATTTTATCCACTACTCTTGCAAATGACTCAAATTAAAGTTTTTGTGCCCGTGGGGCAAGAGCAAATAGTTACACACACACACACACACACACACACACAAATGAAGACCAAAGCGCCATCTTGTTTTTAGTTTTCGAAATGTTGAATGCACACTCAAAACAAGCAGGCAAACATCTCCGACCACAAAAACCAGGGTTGCTGCAATTTATTAAAATAACACCAGAAAAGAGCAAATATGTGGCAAAAACAATTTTATTTTTCTGTTAAATCAATTTAGATTTAGATTAAATTATTGAAACAAAATAAATTTTTAAAGTAAATAATAAATGTTTCAAGGGTGTAAATATGATTATTAAAATATGTTATTACAAACATGAAGGAAATTAAAAAAAAATGAATATCTACCTAAATGAAATCTGAATTTATATTCAACCAGTACAAATATTGAGCTTACTGTAATTAAAAGACAAATCTTAAGAGAGAAACCCCATTAACGGAAATGTAAAGCATAATTGTGATGCTGAATTTAAGCAATTGCAAAGAAGCTTGCAGCGTCAGCATCAATAAAGTTTGACGCCAGGCGAAATGTTGAATGAGTCGAGGAGGCAGCCGCAGCAACAAAACACTGTGGAACACAACCAGAAATTATAGCCACACTTTCGTTTTTTGCAGCCGGCCACAGGACAAAGCCGAGCCCGATAAGAACACACCAATGCAACATTCTTGAAATGCGGCCAACTACAAAACGAATAATAACAGCCAAGAAAAGGAATGAGAGAGAGACAGAGACAGAGACAGAGACAGAGTGAGAAACAAAGAGGAGGAGCGCACTATGGGCCATAAACTTGCGACAACGTCTTTTAAAAGTTTTGGGTTGCAGTCGTTGGTGCTAGTGTTGGTGTTGGTGTTGGTGTTGGCTATCAGTTGGCCAGAACTTTACTGCTTACGTTCGTCATATTTACGCGTGAGTTGCACTGCAGCACGACAGGGAACAGGGAGCAGGGCTGAGGGAAGAGGGAAAAGGAAACAGGGAATAAGAAGCAAGGAGTCGGCTGCTATCTCGGCCAGGGCACATGAAAACATGCGGATATTGAGGCAACTGCAGCCTTTCTGACAGTTGGTGGGTGCCACAGGCGTTGCACGTTGCTGGCTGAAGATGAAGACATGGACGAGGCGAGTGGTGTGGCAGCCACTTGTGACAGTTTTAAATTGTCCAACAAGCCACCATGGACAGAGCCGCAACAACTGACTGATAAATGTCGCTGCTGAAAACATTTCCTTATTTCCTGCTTGCCTGACTGCCTGCCAGCCAGCCAACATGGCAAGGAAAGGAAAACTTTTAGGCCAAAAGGAAACCCCGAGCGGCGGAAGCATTCGAGAACCATTTTTATGCAAGTCATAGAAATTTACAGCCCCCGGTGACAAGAATGGTATTTTATGGTGTCACCAATAGCTCGCACTGAATCTTAGCTTCTATTTTTCTAGCTAGAAAGATATATTTGAATTAAATTTGAAACGGTTTGAGTTCTTATAGTATTTTCAAAATAATTCTGTTCAAAAGTTATATTAATCTTAATTTTGCACATTATTATTTGATTATGTGATTTGAAAGTGGTTTTCAAAACTCTCTAAATTATAATAAATTCCTTATAACAGATAAATATACCTAACATATTATCTACATTGCTGTCACATTACTTTAAGCAAATTCTTTTCTTTCGTTTCTTAAATATAAAAAGATTTGCTTCAGAAAAAAAGCTGAATGTTTTTTTGCAGTTGTTTTTTAAGTTTAGTGTCATCACTGGTGGGCTGGGGTAGAATTTTGTTTGGGTAAACTTTTGTAACATTGGCATATGCAATTGGGTTTGCTGCACATCCTGTCGACAGCTTGGACTTGCAAACTTTTTCCTGGTGCTGTTGCTGTTAAATGTTGCAGGCACTTTTTAGGCATTTATAGTGGCTAAAGAAGAATGGTGCAAAGTTTTTAATGAATTTTATAGCAGTCGCCGAACCACTGAACTGATCACAAATCAACTGAGCTGAGACGAAGCTCCAGCAAAAGCTCTGCGCCGTTCGATTACGTAAGTTAAAGCGTTTAAGTTGCACGTTGATAAGCGGGGCCAGAGTACAGGCAACCAATCACGCTAATCACGTCGGACTGCTGGACTGCCAGACGGGCAGACGGACGGACAAAGTGGTAAACCGCTTTGACTTTGATGCGCTGTCAACACTGTGATTGTTGTTGTTGTTGTTGGTGGTGGTGGTGCTGGTGTCGCTGCTGGTGTCGGTGTTGATGTTGGTCTTGGACTCCGACTGGTCATTAAATGCAGCACATTAAAGCCGCAGGAGCTGATGTCGACTTCAAATGTTGTCTGACAAGCGTTGAGTCAATTACATGGTAATAAACTAATGGCCAATGTCTATCCGTCCGTCCGTCCGTCCGTCCGTCAGTCTGTCTGTTGGCCTGGACATCAGCAACAGCAGCAGCAACAGCAGCAGCAGCCGCATGACATGTTCGTTAATTTGCTGCAATTGTTGAACTTTTGGCCGAAAACATGCGCCCACCAGCGTCAAAATAATTGGCTCAACGACATGAGCTTTGTTATACATTGTAGACGTGCTTGTTTAGTCGTAATCCCGTATCTGATCGGAGGCTATTCAATATTCGCATTGCCAAAAACACTCGCTTTTTCTTGAAATGTTTGCTTTAGTGTCTTATCTGTGCACATGCCACACACATTTCACTGAGAGTAGAAATAAGTGAATGAAAGTGTTTTAATAAGCACAAAAGTTTTAATAAGCACAATTTGCATAAAAATCTGTTTTTTGGTATATATGCATCTGAAAGAGGAGACTCAGGCATGCACGCACTTGTTGATGTTCAGCTGATAGTTGGAGCCGGGCGGACAGGTGCCATGGACGGGTCGCACTTGAACGCATTGATTCTTCTCGGCATTGAAGCCCGTGGGGCAGCTGGAGCCCCAGGCACCGCCGAGCACAGCCAGCAGCAGCAGCACGAGCCAAGCACATTTGCAGTCCATGATTTAGCTGAGAGTTGCCAGTTGTCTGTGCGGGAGAAGCAATTGCAGTTTTTCTAAAATCCCTACCAAGAGCCAAGTGCCAAGTTCTCACCTGTAGCCAGTGCAATGTGGAACTATTTAATGCACTCTGTGCAGCTGGGCGCTTTTATAGAGAATTATCAGCGACTTATCAGCGACAGATGCTTGCAAAGTTCACCCAGTTGAGACTAGCAACAGATTAGACCAATAACATCTGTGGCTCTCACAAGGTCAGCTGTTCATTGGGCTAGTGGCACACAAATTGATAATGAAATGTGCACAACAACATGAGGCAGTTCATCCATTAGACAAATCCAAACAACATTTTTATATATTTCAGTTACATTTTATTCAACTTGTCTCAGCTCAACTCTTATGCACCATAGACACAGGCGTTCACATTAATCTTGTAGGTGGATCCCTGGGGGCAGTCGCCGCGAATGGTGCGCTGAGCGGTGCAAAGGCCCTTCTCGCTCTTGAAGGGGGAGGGGCATGTGCTGGCCGAAACAACAGCAGCAATCATTGCGAAGATGAAGAAACCAAACCACGAAAAGTTCATTCTGCAATTAGCTGCAAGTATTAAAATCATTATAAATCAAATATTTCACGTTATCATCGAGGTCTATTTTTTATAAATCTCTAAAATAAATTATTCGCTTATCTTCGTAAATCTGTGTTTACAAAACAACGTAAACAAAATAATAAAATGTCCGATTATAAAGACGAACTGGAAAATCAAATGCTGACCTAGCTTACTGGAAATTAACTCACATATAAAATACAGATTGTTTAATTAATATTAAATGTTGTTTTGAATCAATAATACTAATAATTTATACAACTTGCACAATGTAACTTTTTAATACAAATTGGGACTACAAATTTACTATTAAAATATCTTGTTACTTAAATTAAACACAGCCGTAAGAAAATGCAACTAAAGTTACTTTTGCATAATTTTTTGATACATCCAAAGGACACTTTAAATTGAACTTTCCTTCAGACAACAGTCTGCACCGATTTGGGTTCTTTTCAGCCACTTTGCCACTTACTCTTTGTCGCTGCTTGAGATTAGTAGAAACTAGATTATTTGGACTGCTGCGGGGCTCTTTTATAGGCAGTTGGTCGTCGAAAGCTTATCATGTGACTGGAACCTTTGACACAATCAGCCTCACTTAAGCGTCAAGTCAACTGATAATGGTTGCGAAAAAACCCAAGCCAAAAACTGAAAAGAAGGTTTGACACATATGAAATGTTGCAACAATGTGATGTACGTATGCAGGCAACAATTGCAGCACGAACAAAAGCACATTTGCATGGCCTCGATGGTGGGCTTTCCAGCGCCGACGAAGGCGTCAAAATCGGCGAAATCTGAACCAGAAATTCCAGCGAGTGGAACCAAATTGTCAAAGGTAAGCGGCACAGGTGAAACCCAGGACGCCACATTGTCCAGACGAAACAATGGACGACAGGTCGTGAGGGGTGTGCTGCAAGGCAGGCGCCTCTTGAGCCCGGTGGCCTGTCACTGCCATATTGGACAATGGACATGTGCCTCCGCAGATTTCGAACCGCTGCTCGCTGCTCACCGCTCACCGCCTACCGTTGAATGCTGCCCCCAATGAATGCATATGTCATTCAAATACAATTACATTCAGAGGCATTCCACTTGGACAGCGAGAAGCGGCTCAAAACGAGCGAACGAACGAACGAACGAGATATGAAATCATTTTCACTACTTTTGCTACCCTGTAAAACAGAAAGAGGGGTGGATGTACTTTAAATTTGCATACTTGTACAATTAGTTAGGATTAATAATTAATCAAGTGATATTGAAAGGCATATCTTAACTTACAGCACTCTCACCAGCTTGTCATATATACCCATATACTTGGCCACATATACAGGGTATCTCCTAGTTGGGGTCGCACTGCACACAGATTTTATTTCGGCAGCTGCGCATAAATCAAATGCTAACGATCCATAAAGTTTCATTGTCGGTTGCCATTTGAAGTGGCATACGGGTGAGTTCAATATTTGTATGTTATAGTTTGATTTTGATGTACGACAAACAGTTCACTATCTATCTCTCTCGCTCCCTCTCAGTCTCTCTCCTTCTCTCTCTCTCTCTCTCTCTCTGTTTATGCTGAGGGTGGCCACTCGAACTGACGCCGAACTGTGCGTCATAATTCACTCAACACTTGGCCAACATTCAATAGCCGGTAAATGGTTGCGTGTCCGTACATTGGACAACAACATGTGGACACAGGGGCAACTTCAACAATTTTGGACTCTGGTCGGCTCTGTTCTGGTCTGGTTTGGTCTGGTCGGGTCTTGTCTGGTCTGGTCTGGTCATGCCTTGGCTTTGAATTATTGATGGGCGTATTAAGAAGATTAATGTGATGAGCCAGGGCACAGAGTTTTGTCGACGACGACGACGCTGTCGTTGTCGTTGGTCATGTTAATGTCTTCATTGTCGGCTTAAAGCCTTACCTTTACCGTTAGCTGTTAGCTGGCACCTTTACTCTTTCCCAGTTTGGTGTTTGTGTGTGTCGGTGTTGTATTTTTGGATCGCTCCAATTGAACGCCGTGCAGCCAATAACAGCAACAACTACAGCTAGTAGGGCCATAACGTTCATCAACGTGGCCATTTGAGGGTCAGGTCGATTGGTCATTTGGTCGCCTCCAACCGGAGCACCTCTGCTCCCCTCTAAAAGCGCCGCCATTTCGATTCATTCGTTTTGTTCCGTAGCGCGTCCATAAGCCATTTTTCTTCCTGATGCACATAAGTTTTAAGCTTTGTGTAATTTATTTTTATAGCCATGTAGTCGACGTAAAGATTGCAAATATGTAGTTGGCGTTTTCTATACTATATACTAAACAAGAATAGGTAAAATAAACCGTGTCGTTAGTTGCAAATCAAATGCTTGGCCATGGGACGGGTGCCTGCTTCTTTTCTAGCTACCCGATTCAGTTTTCCCTCTGCACAATGAGTGTGTGTGTGTGTGTGGGTGGTTGCATGACTGTTAACTGTGAATTTGCTATGCTGCCACACCACCTGCAGGACAATAAATGGAGCCACCTAAGACGCAAAGCAAATGTTAAACAAAGCAACTCATTTATAATTTAAGAATATAAACAGCAGCTGGGCTTTCTTGCCAGTCAATACTAGTATTACGTAATTTTCTGAGACTTCAGCTGGTAATGAGTAGTGCCGAAGGTAACAATTTGATACACAGCATAAATATTGTGATTTAAATCAGATTGTGATTTAATCAGAAGCAAAATAGCAAATGCAGAGAAAAAGAGAAAAGCTTGGAGAAAATAAAGAATTTTGCTTAGTATTTCAACATTATTTTACCCACTATTTTAAATTACTTAGCTAATTTATTTTTTTTTATCAGCATTTCAAAATGATTATCAATTTAGTTAACATTGCAATTAGCAACTAGCTCTCGTCTCTTGTCTCTTTTTGCTAATCAATAAGTTTGCCGATTTGCCTTAACTTGAAGTGAACTTTTCACTTCTATCTTGATTTTGTACTATCTCTCAATGTCTGTTCTCTTCTCTGTTTAATTCTTATTTACCGTTCCTTTCATCAGTTAATTTCCGAGCAGCTCCATTATTAACTTCTTAAGCAGCTTCCTGCAATGCACTTTACACATTTAATTACAATTTTTTATTCAACATCTCAATTAGGTTCTCCTTGCTGCTTAGTACGACTTTCAGCAATCCTGTCGCATAGCTCCTTATCCGTTATTTAGCTATTTTTCTTGGTTCTTCCTCCCTTAAAACATCCTCTTATCATAATTGGTGTAAGTCTTACGTAAACTGGCGAAGTATACCACAAAAGTTGAGAAATTCCATCACATTAATCATTGCTTGGAATTTATTTTTCGTTGCATTTAATTTGGTATTTGGCCGGATTCATAATTTGAGCTTGTTGCCCCTGTTGTCAATGAATGCAGTTGTAATTGTAATTGTAATTATTGACTGCAGATTGAAATCCTTGTTGTGCCCCGCAGCAAGCCGCAAAACCAAACAATTTTGTGCCATTGATGCATTTCTCATTACGTTGCTTATGCTGCGGCTGATGTCAGCCACAGACATTGACTTTGGTGAAACTGTGGCAAGCCGTGCGGCCGTACGCGGACCTGGGAGCTATCAGTAATACTGTTACCCAGCTACATACATACATACATACATAGCCAAAGCCATGGCCACCACAGCAACCCCCAGCTGGGCATGGTGGGGCTAAAAGCCAAAGCTAAAACCGAAGCGAAATGCTGTTTTTATAGCTGCCGCAATGTTTTAACTTTTGTGCCACCGCCAACCAACTGTCGCGTTGCATGTTGCCGCTATTACTGCAGCATTTAACCACTCAGGCACCCGGGCAATCACCCGCCTCGCTTACCACCACCACACTGTGGGGCACGGTGGGGCACGGTGGGGCACTGGGACAGTAACACAGCCAGGCCAAAACGTGCTGAGTTTTCGTAATTAGTGCGACGGAGTGCAGCTTGGCCACGTACTAGACTCGGGGGGAGGGCGGTTGGCAGGCGTGCATAAGGTCCCTCTACATTGGCAAAGAAGCTGACAGAAATGTCTACCCCACCGACCCCCCTGTGCACCATCTCCCCGCTATCCACTTGGATGACTGGCAACTGCACACTTATGTCGCTCAGCTACTGCTTTGAGCCTATTCAGTGTAACGTGACAGTGTCTTCGTGTGTGTGTGTGAGTGAGTGTGTGTGTGTGTGTGTGTATGTTGCCAAGTGTAAGTGTATTCTCTGCAGCTCGTTTGTTGACTTAAGTAAGTTGTTAGTTGCCTCGCGTATGACACACAAGTTGTCGCCTTTAAGCAGCTCCTTTGAGTACTTGTTGCCAATATTAAATCTAGCCACATAACTCTGAGCTATCATGTATAAACTTTATTTGTGTGCTCGTGTGTGTACGAGAGTGTGTGTGTGAGAGAGCTACTTAACCATTGTATAAACATAACCAAGCTGATTCATTTCTCTCTACTGAGTCCTTATCGTAAACGTGGTTAAAACATATTTATATTATTTATGGCAGATGCAACAATAATTATTTATTTATTTATTGTCAACTAAAATCAGTCAACACCAGAAATACAAAAATAAAAAATTTGATTTAAATTAATTTAAAAAAAAAAAATTAAAATTTTAAATAAATTAAGAAATATTAAAATATTTATACGATTTATAAGATTTTTAAGATTTCCAATTATTCGTACATAAGTTTACAGTTAATGTCTTAAGGTTGATGATACTTTATGTATGTATATTTATTTATATTTTAATCTGCTAATTTCAAAAGGCAACGATAACAAATATATATATATATATATAATATAAATATATATGTATATAAATTCATTTTAGTTTGTGCTTCGCAGATATTTAAAATTAACATGCAGCTGATAGTTATAAGTAATTAATCATGTATAAAACTTTTACTTGGCTAATTACTTTTCAATATACAAAAAACAGTATTTTTAAATACATGTCGAAGGTCATAGCCAATCTCTGAGATAAAAAATGCACGAAACTAGCCAACAACTGCTTACGGCTTTGTGTATAATGTTCTAGCCGAATGCTAACGAGATTGGCAACGAACAGCTTTCAGCCTTCAGCTGGCACAGCCTTAATTTTACTGATTATGGCAGCAGCAGCAATGGCAAACTTTTGGCCATTAAAAGGATTCGTTTTAATGAGTTTGGCAGAACAGAACAGTACAGAACAGAACAGGCAGGACTGCCAGACAGGCAGGCCGGCAGCGAGGTTCTCAGCCACGAAACTCTCGCCCACTTTATCGATGCCTGTGCAAAAACTGTCGCTGTGTATCTTTTTTTGGCAGCGCCAAAAACTGAAACTACACAAAAAGACGAAAGAGAAACAAAAAAAAAAAAAAATTGAAAAGCAAAAGAAAAAGAAAAAGAAACCAAAAAAACAATAAAATACCTGCATTTTGGTGCAATTAACAATTCGAAGGGACCCAGAGAGCGGTGCCTCTCTGTTGACTAGTGACTGCATAAATCAACGTAAATACAGTGCGTAAATAAAGTAATCGTCCAAATGTGCCCTTATGCAGCACTTGCACTGAGCACTTGCCGCCGTCCTTTTATGGCTGTTAATTTCTGGGCCAACACCCAGCGACAGGCAGCGGCAGTTTTGGCCACAATTTTGGAGGACTGATGTGCACTTGATTTAAGAAGAAGCAGTCCGTAAATTTAATGAATTGGTAGCGGGCGCTATAAAATCACTTGTACCGCTAATTGAACGGCCGGCACAATTAAAGTTGCCAACTTTCTCGTAACAGCGATGCATCAATTATTTTTTTTTTTTTGTATTATTTATATTCCTTCTTTTTTATGCCAAGAGCAACTGATTGACAGCTGTCATGGCGATAACCGCAGTGGGACTGGGAGCTTGCAACTGGCAACTGCCACGGCAATGCACTGATGCAGTATTATTATTTTTTTTTTTACTTCTGCATAAAATGCAGATACAAACTGTCGCATTGCTCATTTTCTCACTGCGATCGTCGTCGTCTTCGTTTTGGCCGTCTTCGTCTTGTTAAGGAGCTGCTTGTATAATTTTAATATTTCACAATAAATGGCAACGCCAACGCAGTGCAATTGGAGTCAACCTAAGGCCCTCTCGGGGCCAGGTACTTTCTCCCAGTGCGCCAGCGCATAACGGTTTGTCAATTTGCAATGCCAGCCAAGGATGGAACCATGAAAAATGCATGAAAAAAAAACGGAGAGAAAAAATACAAAAACTTAAAATAAATAAAGCAATACAATGATGGCACCACAGCAATACTTAAAACTGCTGACCGACATAGCCATATATGGTCTTGTTTACTCTTTATGTTTATTAGTTGGACACAATGTCCAACTGCGCCCACTGCAGTGCTCAGGCCAAATGACCAAAAGCCGCCAACGCCGCAAGTTGCAAGCTGCGACCGCAACTAAACCAACAACAATCGGCGACTGCAGCGTCCAGCGAAATAAAGTCATTTTTTGTCTGTGGCAAATTAGTTTCAATGAGGAAAAATTGTCCGGTTGCAGGCAAAAAAAGCTACTGCCAACTTTTAGCAGTTTATAAACACTCGGAAAGATTTTGAGAATTTAATGACAACGAGTTTTTTAAGTATTGAGATTATTGCTAATGATAATGATAATGATGCTTTGGTATATATTGCACTCTAAGTGCAAAATATAAACAATTGCTTATGATAAAAAAAATGTTAATATTAAGCATATAAATATATGTGTGTATTACAATTATATAAAAATCAAGATCGCGTAGCTGCAACCAGATCTGAATTGGTTGGACTTCCAAATTTGATGTTTATTTAACTTGAAATGAATACTCCTTACATACATACATACATACATACATATCTTCGTAAGCGTCGATTTTCACAGTTTTTCCTTCTCAGGATGAATAATGATAGTAATTAAATGGAAATGAGAATAAGTTACTTTTGTGTTTTTATCCTTTTTACAGTTGACAAATTCCCAGGCCATATTATTCATCAATTGGTAGAATATGTTTTTTTAAATTAATCCTTTTAATGATATCGGAAATCGATTTGTATCGATTATAAATAAAATATACTTAATATGTGCATGAATCTCAAGCTCTTTTTGTCTCAGATGTCCTTTTTTCAAAGAGATGAACAGATAAATCGATATATAGTCTGGCATGGTGATCATGAATATATACACTATATGCGGTCGTGAATGCTTCCCTCTTTCCACCAAACCAATATAACATTGTTACCCATTTTTAATATGAAAGAAAAACCAGTATAAACTTGAACTTCAATATTTAATTTCCACACCAATTTTTAAATAACATTCCGCGCACCGCAGACCAATATGTATTTTTAAAATGGGCAGTCTGAGGGCCGAGGGCTCGACTTTTATTTGGTCAGTTTACGGTCGCTTTGCGCATTTTCCTGTGAGTCAATGTTAATTTTGACGCAATGGCGCCTGAAATATGTTAAATATTTGGTATTTGATAAACTTGCATTTGTGGTTGAGTTTAAATGCCAGAAATTTGCAGGGAGCACTGGAATATGCAGTATTCGCAATGCGCGTAATTTGATTTTATCACATAAGTGGCTCAGTTGACACAATAGTCAGCAATTTACGGCAATTGCTCCCGTAATCAGTAATTGTAATAATCATGTGAAAACACTAATTTCAACGCTGTAAGCAATTAATAGAGCCAAAAAAAATGTCGGTAAGGAAAGTCTGAGGGGGGAGGGCGGCATCTGTTACAGGCAGTGCCCCGAAAATTGCTGGCAGTTAATTAATGCGTGCAATTTAAGAAAAGCATAAGCGATATATTTACCCGACAGCGCCAAAAGGCACTCCAGCCAAAAACACACACACAGATACACACGCACACCCATATACTCAAATACAAGCAATAAAATTAATCAAATAATTACGGCTGAGATCGAAGCGTGCATTGAGCATGGGAAAGAATGGATGAAAAGAACTGCTCTTCACTTATCAGCATCCATAAGCGAGACATTAAAAATGGTTAAGAAAATGAGGCGATTGCCGCAGCCAAACAACCGGGCTAAGCAAACTGGGTCCAGAGTCAGTGACTTCGTCTGTGGTTTTTTGCTTTTGTTTTTCGGTTTTTATTTTATTTTTTTTTGTTTCACTTGAGCGCAGTGAGGCATTTATCATTTTTAATCGAATGCGGAAACAATGGAGCGCGTCTAAGTGGAGCATTTGATGTGGGTTGCCGATGCTGCCGGATTGCCCCGTTTGCCCTGGTCTAGTGGGCGATTTAGTTGGCTAAAGGCAACGTGGAACGTAGCCAACAAGCCAACGAACAACAGAAGTAGCAGAAACAGCAGTCGCTCCTCCAAACAAATCTATAATAATTTCTTTTAATTGTTGCGCTACACAAACAAAGGCATAACTGATTGAACATGCAACTGGTAACAGAGAATGGCTCAAGATTGTTTACTCAGACATAAACGAGCTATTGTTTCCACTCGCTTGGCCAAAGCTTCAATATGTCTTCTCTTGGGTTAGTTACCCCCCAAAAATGGGCAACTCAATTTAATTAAAAAATATACGAAATGAAGATGAAAGAAAATTAATCAAAATGTGAAAGGCATTTAGATAAATGATTTAATTAAAATATGTGCAAATTATGCATTTTTAAATTTTCAAAGTGTAAATTGACAAAGCAAAACCTTGGTTACTGCGTTTTTGTCTAATTTATGCCACAAGTTACGCCCGACTCAAAGGTAAGCAAGGAGAAAAGGGTTAATTGAAGATATGTTAGGATTGAAAAATTAAATTTTTCATTATAGACTTACATTTATTTTTCGTTGAAGACTAAAGTCACTTTACTTTATTTTAAAATGTAGAATTTTTCACTGAAGAAGAAGAACTTTTGCATTTACAACGAAATTCTAAATTGTTTATTTGGAAATAGTATATTTCCAAAATAAATATGAATTATTTGGGGCTCACATTCAAATACCAACAGGGTCATAAATACTCCAATTATGGTCAAGACAACAAAGCTGTTAAGCCCAACGTCTTTTATGAATATAGCTCATAAAAACCACAAAAAACAGTTTTGCGTTAATCAATCAAATGGTTTATGTTTATAGGTACCTTATATATCACACTCTAATACCTACACGAATAACGCTTTAATTTACAACTCAGTGCAGCGTATTTTGAAGTCGTGACATGGCTGTAATACTAGGTCGATTTGCCATTTGGGTAAACGCAAACCTAATGTAGCAGAAAATTACTTTATATGCACATGGCAGTGCCGCCAACAGCCAATAGATGGCGCACAGCACCACGGCGACCGCCTAGTCGCAAAACGCCTATCAGCAGCCAATCATCGTCGGCTACACGAAAATTTAATTTGCTATAATTTGTTGTTAAATGCGAGCAATTGAAATTTATGCCAAAGCAAAAACAAAAAAAAAGCACAACAAAACCAACGATAATCTCTGCAACTTCAACGCTCTGTCTTCGTTTAAAACCTCGCCCGTCCCTCGACTCCACATCCAATCGCAATCGTCTACAAAAGTCGTCATCATCAATTTAGCCAACAGTCGGCGACGCCGTCGTCGACGATTTGGCGCCGTCTGGGGGCGCATGCGCAAATGTCCTTGTGTGCTATTTCCAGTTAAATTTAACATAATAATTTTTGTGAAACGCCGCAATTTGCGATTGGCCTCAGTCTCTCTGCTGTCTGTCTGTCTGTCTGTCTGTCTGTCTGTCTGTCTGTCAAACTGTCCCATGTACAAGTGGTTGTTTAATACGGCATAAAATGTCAATTGGAGCTGGCTTAGACTCTCTGGTCTCAGGTCTCAGGTCTGTTGTCTTCGTGTCTGTTTCTGCCTCAGTGGGGCAACCTGTGCGCCCAATAACTTCATATAATCAAATTCAAAACAAATTTGTGCTGCAAACAGTTCTCAGTACAAGCGAAAAGCGTTAGGCCAACTTGCAACAAGGCTCGACAGCACAAAACTGGTTTAAAGTTATTGTCCATCTTTTGATTTCTTGGGCCTGTCGACGACGTTGCTTTTTGTTGTTGTTGTTGTTGTCGTTGTCTGCTTTGTGGCACTTGCTGCTGTTGCTGTTGCTGTTGTTGACTCTTATTGGCTTTTTGGCTCGGTGATTAGTAGGTCAGAGTTTTTCATTTCCAATTGGATATGTTGCACAAGCCAGTACAAGCACAAGCTCCAAGCGACACACACAATCTCGCTTACAAGTGTGTGATGGCGGCCTGCCCATATTAGGAAAGGGTACAGCTCACAACTCAAAATAAACATTGACTACGAGTGTACTACTACCACTCGTCGTATATGTAACTACAAGGCAATAAGAACTGGCCAATACAGACAGCCACTTTGATTCGTTTCAAATGTTTGACTTGTGGGAAAGCGCAACGCAAGCCAAGGTAGCCAAATGGTCGCGACATAAAAACCAAATATCAAAAAAACAAAACAAAAAATACAAATAAAATCAAAACAGAACACAGGATATTTTGCTTACTGGTAACATAAAAAACTAATAACAGCTTGTAAAGAGAATAACCCCCAAAAAAATGGAAAAGGTTTTATTGAAACACTTTTTCAATTTAACGCCTAAAACTCAAAAATATTTGTGCGTTACTTTTCCTTTTACTTTAATATAAATATAAAAAAAATATATTTACTATAAAAGGACTTAAGAAATTAAAAACGATATTTTTATTATATAAGCTAAAGGCAATCAAAATTACAAATACAGGAAATAAAAGATAAGTGCATGTTTTTTAAATATAAGATTACTTAATAGCTGCTAAATAATTTGCTATGCTTAAAATATAATTCAGAAAGGTGCGATTTGCTATTAAGAATTGCAAACATGCTAAGCATGCTACTCAGTTATTATAATCAAGGTCTTATCATTTTTATGTCTGTAACTCCGACTATAATTGATTTGGCCAACTCTTGCCACTGACCCAAACTCACGAATGGTTGTTTATCTAATGAACATTTTGCGGTGGCGGCTACGCCTGCGTCTTAAAGTTCGGTTTTTTACCTCGCCAGTGGCGCTTTTTTAACGAGAAAGCGAGAAAAACAAATAGAAAAACGTGCCAAAAATGTGTGCTTTTGTGGGGGTGGCGCCAAACTGAGCCCAAAACGCTGGTGGCCTCCAGTAACAAAAAAATTCGCACGGGTATTTAGCGCCCAGCTAGTGTCTGTAGTAACAGCAAACAGCAAACAGCAACAACAACAACAACAACAATCCAAACAACATCAACAATCATTAAAAGCGAAATAACAATATAAATACCAAAAAATAATAATAATAGCCGAATGGCAATCAATTTGAAATTGAAACGCGTTTTTATTGCCCTGGGTAGGTGTCTCTCTGCTCTCTGTAGACGGAGACTGTGCGTAGGCCACTTTAGTTGCAGCCTTTTCTCTTTGTTTTTTTTTTTTTTTGTTGTTCGCTCGACGGGTTTTTGGCTGTGAACCTCGTTGCTAGCGCCACAGCATTTTGGCCACGCCAATTGACGCTGATTATTTGCAATTACAGCCCGAAACCCAAGGCGACATTCGTGATGTGACATAAACCGCCGACGCTCTCCGCTCTCCTCTCTCAGCTCACAGCTCCGAGCTCACAGCTCGCCGCTTGATGATCTTTAAATATCTGACTTCAGTTGTACAAAAATAGATGCTGTCATAATTTAATAATACTCTGACTACTTATCTATTTACACTTTATTTTTTCATCGATTTTTGTGCATTTTTTTTTTGTTTCCTTTTCTTTTGATTGCATTTTAATATGCGTAACTGCACATGAATTGCAATTTGGCAACATGAAAGGCTAAAACAATTTGTCCATAACTTAAAGCCTTTAAAGCGTATCGCCTGTAATTAATCATCCGCCAGTTCTGAGAAGCATGTTTCACAAATTTCGAGTCATTAAGGTAAAAAAAAAAAAATACAAAATATTTCAACAGTTTTCAAATAGAATATTATTGTTTTAATACATGATGGCATGGGGTTAATGGAAGTATGTCAGACACTTAATATTTAATTTTCTTTGAGGCTCTATTTTTATGGCCAATATTACATATTTAAGTAGTTGAAAGTTGTCGAATCTTTGATCTCTTCTCATATAAAAATCACATCATATCTGAAAACTCTTCAAATCAGTATGATTTGATATATGATGGGGTTTTTTATGTTTATTGTATTTAAGAATTTATAGTCCGTGCCGAAGCTAACCCAATTCGCAACGCCGTCAGCCTCAGCTCACCTGACCGATGTGGCACCTACCTCTTTATTTCAGCTACTGTATTTATAAAACAGACACACACACATATCGAAAAATACAGACTGGCGTTGGCGTTGGCGTTTAACGTTGGCGCTGTGTCAACTTTTCGGGGGTGCCACCAGAATGCCCACGAGAGAAGTCACTTTGATGAGCATCAGCATTGACAAGTTGCTGAAATTATTGCCGCCTGTCAGTTTCCATACGCATTTATTCACTCATCAGTGGGTCAGCAACCAACCAGCAACAAGCAACCAGCAACCAGCAGCTATCTGATCATTTTGATTTGCATGCAACAATTATAATTAGCAGCGGGGCGGCTGATTCAATAGCTCCAAATCAATATTAGTCCGCTCGTTTGTTGCCTGATTTTGATTTTGATTATTGTTGCTGCCACTGATGAGTTAATGCCGCTAGCAGATGTTTGTTGGGCCAAAGCATGTCAAGCATATTCAGAATATCCGTGTCCTTGCTTAGCCAATGTCATGTTTGCTGTTCATTTCGATTTTGTGGTCAATGGAGATTGGCATTGGGCTGTTAACTGGTGGCAATTGGGACGGATTTGTTGTGCGTCTGCGGTTACGTTTTGTTGACAATTTGTAGCGTAATTAATTGAAGTCAAATTAATAAAAGCAAACAACATAAACTTTAACAGCAGCAGCCGATGACGACAGCGCTGCTGGGGGATTACAACTGGCAACACAACTGATATATAATGTTAAACGACTTAAATGTTGACGGCCAACCAAATAAAAAGACAACAGCAACAGCAACAACAACAGCAACAACAACAACAACAATAACAACAAAAAAATGGGCAATCGCAAGTCAAAATCACGTTTCAATGAGCAGCAGACAAAACACAAACGAACACAGAGAGTCACAGCCATCGCTCACGATTAACTGGCAAAGATCTGCTGCTGTCTCCTCGTCTTGGCCTCTTCGCCTCTTGGCCAGTCCACATCAGCTGGCGCTTTGGCTTTTGCAGTTGCCACTTCGAGCGCCGTCTCATGATTTGTTATGCTTTGTCAGGCAGCCAGTGAATGCGTATTAATTTTAACACACGATTAGTTTTAGATTATAATAGTTCTCATTTTTTATTAGTTTCGTATTTGTGTGTTTTTTTTTTAGGAGCCATGTTAAAATTAGACAGGAATTAATTCTCAGGTTGTCAGTCAATTCCGCTGTCATTAGTTAATCCAACAGATTTTACAACTTATTAATCCGAATCCATATCCACCCACTCATCTATTAAGCAATAAGTGTGAGTAATTTTAAGCATACCAATTTTTAATGCACGCCTACAACAAATCCATTTCCACATCAGATTAAACATTTGGATTTTGTGCCCACTGTAAATGTGTCACTTGTTGTGATAAAACATGCAACAAAACTATTTCTTTTGTAATGTTTGATGTATTAACTTAACTACAAGGGCAATAATAATTAATTCATAATTAATTCATTAATTCATCAAGAACATATTTTTGTACTTATTAAATGTTAAATTGTTAGTGTTTTTTTTTCTCCTAATAAATCAAGCACAATTTGAATCTCTACAACGTATTCACTTTTACATTATGCATAATTTTATTAATATAATTTTTACTAATGACAGTAACATGCTGCTTATGAAAATAATGTTCTCATTAACATTATTATTTGTCTAACTACAACTTTTCAAAGCCCACTAATGATATTGTTGGTTACACCGTGTCATTCATAAAGACCAGAGTGCATTGAAATAGCCAACACCTACATAGTTTAAGCCATGGACACTTTCTAGACGGCCGTCAATTATGTGAATTATTTGTGTCTAAAAACAAGAAAACACCCAATGAAAATGCGTATAAAATTAATTGGAAACAACAACTTAATCGCGCGGCACTTCCGCTACACAGTTCGACGGTCGATTCCAATCTTGGCCAAAGATAGACAAAGATCATTCTCATTCCAAGCAGCTTCCACTTCCCAAGTGACTGAATGAATGAATGAATGAATGAGTCGCCGCAGTGGCCCAAAGAGTGCAGGTGGTTGTTGCTTGAGTTCAGCCAGTGGTGCGTGGGTGGCTGCTTGGCTGGCAGTTCGAGTGTATTTCCGCTTGAAAGCGGCAATAACAATATTTGTAAAATAATAAATTTACGTAAAATATAAATAAAATCAACATCGCAACGCCCCCGCACATAAGTCAGTTCAGCGCCAACGCAAAGCGTAGTTAACGGCAACGCCAACAAACTTGTCAAGAAGCTGGCCCAAAGCGATGCTCACAATTAGCCAACACAGCTGAGTCTCTTACTCTGACTGTGACTCTGACTGAGACTGTGACTGAGACTGAAACTGAGTCTGAGACTTTGCTTTCTCACCGCTTTCCCAAAGCAGGCCATAAATGGCCCGACTTCCCAAGCGAGAGCACCTCGAATCGTCGTCGTTCGGTACCCCCAAAAACGACTGACAGACTTCTCGGATAGCGCTTTGTGACCATATTCAGGCAAATGGGATTTGCAAGCTGGTAATTAAAAGCCAAAGCGAGTAGAAAATTCAAATGCGTGAATGGACAGCCGCCTTAGAACATTTGCATAAGTAATTCCTAAGCAGGGGCGTCACAAAACAGGGATAACTCTGCCATAGAAAAGTCACAAGTCTAAGAAATTAGTAAAGAACTAACTTGAGTATATATTAAAAATCAAATTTAAAATCAAATAGCTAAAATTAGCATCAGCTCAAAAAAAAAAAAAATGTAAATGCCAGGTATTATAAATTAAAAAAAACCCCATCGCCTAAGCTTCTGCTGTTTTTAGCATAAAAAAAATGCAAATAAAAAACAAGAAAAATCACATAAAAATAATCAGAATGTGACGTTTGTATTTTTAATTATGGCGCGTTTGTTCATGTTCCTGTCTTTGGACTTGGCTATAGATTAAGTTGTCAGCATATTATGGCCAAATGGTATTAGCCAATTTGTACACTTATATAAGCATTTTTAGTATGTATGTTGGTTTTTTATGTTTCTGTGTCTCTTTTGCAGCCCCAGAGAGCAGTCACTCCCCAAAAGCGTCACGATTCGCACGCAAATCAAATTAATGTTGCATGCCTTAATTTTTCACTCGCCGACCTTGCGACATGAACAAATTTATGCAGCTTACTTCAACGACTGACGATGCTGTTGAAAAATTATAATCAAATTTAATTGTTATCATCATGTTTTATGTGTGGCAGAACAAAAAAGCAAAAACCAACAATGACGAATTGATCGACAGACAAATGAATAGTCTACCAGGCAGCTGCTGTTATTGTTAGGTCGATCAGTCGTTCTGTCGATCAGTAGGTCTGTCGATCAGTCGGTCTGTCGATCAGCTACCCATTTATCAAACAGTATCTCGAGTGAATACGGCACATGTTCATGAATGTCGTCATACAACTTGTTTTGCCCGCAGGAGCAAATCCACTTTGCAATTACCAATTGCCTCCAGCCACAAATAATTATAAATATTTACTAAAATAAATGACCAAACCACAATTGTTATATAAGAGGGATCAGCACCGAGCTAATCGAATGCAACATTGAAAGCAGCTCAACTGATTTAAATGCCAAGTAAATGCAATAAATTGATAGATTTGTATATATAATTTTGTTGAAAATATGTTATTTAACATTCAATGCAATCGTGCATCGATACTTATGTTAAGTCTCTCATTAATAGCTACTCATACTGTAAAGTAGCAGTCTTGAATAAACGCTGATTGAGTACACAACGCTGGTGGGACTCAGTATTACTTTTCTTATCCAGGCATTCCGTGACGCGGGGAAACTTCGCTCCAACAGGTTATGGGCCCAGGGAACGTGGCCTGATAAGATCGGTTATAGTTTATTGACTCGATATCCAGAGTTACGAACTCGGATGTGATAAAAGACAAAATCGGCAGTTACGTGTGTGTAAATGTAAATTGCGTCGCAAAAAATAGAAATATGAGTGGGCTGTACCAAATACAGAAGCTTGAAGAAAAGAATTATGATTCTTGGAGCATACTGATGCGAAGCGTGTTGGTGCATGCGGATCTATGGGAAGTTGCGTCGGGGGATTTACTGGAGTCTGATGTTGGCGAAAATGTTAACTGGACGGCGTTGGATCGTAAGGCATTGTCAACGATCACGCTAAGTGTTAAGGAATCGCAGTTGGGATACATCAAGAATTGCACAACGTCGAAGGAGGCATGGATTAAGTTGCGCGAAGTCCATCAGCCAAGCGGGCCGATGCGTAAAGTCTCGTTGTACAAAAGTTTGCACAATTCTCGCATGGCGGAGGGGCAAAGCATGGCTAGCCATTTGATCACATTTAACGAAATCGTGGATCAGCTTGCCGGAGTTGGAATAGAAATAGTTGACGAGCTCAAGGTCATAATTTTGCTTGCCAGTCTTCCAGAAGATTATGAGAATTTCGTTGTCGCCATCCAGACGCGCGACAGTCTGCCGTCGTTTGAAATTCTGTGCATAAAGTTGAAGGAAGAAGGCGAGAGAAAAGAAGGCGCCGAGAAGCACAACGAAACGGCGAACGTCTTTACAGTTAGACAAGGGCATAGCGCTAGTGCGAAGGTCACTACAAAGAAGAAAAAGAAAAAGATCGCCTGTTACGAATGTGGTGAAATAGGGCATATTAAAGCGAATTGTCGCAGATTAATTGCCAAAAATGACGTAATGAAGACAGAACAGCAGAATTGCAGCTTACTCAACGCATTGGATGCAAGCAGTTTTAAGAAAATCGGCTGGTGCTTGGACAGTGGAGCAACAAGTCATATGTGTTGTGATAAACAAATGTTTTCAAAATTTGAGGCGCATACCGAAACGATCGGTTTGGCGGACGCCGGTACCTTGCAAGCAGAAGGCAGAGGCGAAGTCAAATTGGAAACGGATTTGTGTACACTGGTGCTAGGCAACGTATTGTACGTACCAAAGTTGACGAGCAATTTTATGTCTGTGGGACAGGCCGTCGCAATGAAGTGCAATGTTCACTTTGATACAAAGAGTGCTCGAGTCTGCAGAAACGGCAAATGTATACTCGAGGCCAAGCGAGTAGGAAATCTGTATACGTTTGAAGGTCATCGTAACAGTTGTTATGCTGCTGTTAAGTCAGATGGCGAGTTGTGGCATAACAGATATGGTCATTTGAACTACGATAGTTTGCGTGAAATGGCAAACAAGGCGCTGGTAAGAGGAATGGAAAATGTTGACGTATTGCAACGGGTGTCGTGCAAGACGTGCATGCTGAACAAGGTTCACGTGCAGCCATTTCCAGGATCAACAGAAAGCCGAGCGGAAGAACTTCTGGAATTAGTGCACACTGATGTGTGTGGCCCTTTCGAAACGAAGTCTCTTGGCGGCTCTAAGTATTTCCTCACATTTATTGATGACAAATCAAGACGGATTTTTGTGTATTTCCTGAAAGGGAAGGACGAGGTCTTTCGCAAGTTCGTGGAGTACAAAAATCTGGTAGAGCGTCAAACAGGAAAGATGATCAAGTGTATTCGCAGCGACAACGGACGCGAATATGTTAATAAAACTTTCGACGGGTTTTTGAAAACCAATGGAATTGCACGGCAATTGACGGTGGCGTACACTCCGCAACAAAATGGTGTGGCAGAACGAGCTAATCGTACGCTTGTGGAGATGGCAAGATGCTTATTGGATCAATCAGGCTTGGACCAGTCATTGTGGGCAGAGGCAGTAAACACAGCGGTGTATTTACGCAATCGTGCAGCCACAAAAGCACTGATCGGGATGACTCCAATGGAAGCGTGGACTGGCAAGAAACCAACGATAAGTCATCTTAAAGTTTTTGGTTCCATTGCAGTGGCACTGGATAAGGGTCGTCATAAGAGCAAGTTTAAACCCAAGGGGAAAGAATACCGCATGGTCGGTTACTCAACGCAAGCAAAAGGCTATCGGCTCTACGATGCAGAATCCAAAACAGTGGTCGACAAACGAGATGTTATCTTTGATGAGGTCAGCTATTTGGAAAAGGCAAAGGGCGAAGCGGTAACATTTGATATGTCGAATGTTGGGCATCGAGTTGAGCAAGTTGACGAAGAGGATGATGATGAGGTTGACTCCAGCAGCGAAGACATCACATCTCGGTCAAATGCAACTGATGAAAGCAATGCGGATGAATCTTTTGAAAGTGCAAAAGACGACGAAAAGCTGGAGGAAGAGCAGATCCCACGAGGTGGACCTGGAAGACCGAAATTGCTAAGGACGGGTAGACCTGGTCGCCCAAGGAAGCAATACAATATACTCGGCGCTATGGCTACAAGTGATGTACCCATTCCAGCAACCTACGAGGAGGCAATGCGCGGTACGCATGCTTCGTTCTGGAAAGAAGCGATGCAAAAAGGAGTATGAGGCTTTGATTACGAATCAAACCTGGCAGCTGGCAGATTTACCGAAAGGACAACGTGCAATTGGTTGCAAGTGGGTCTACAGTCTGAAGCGGGATACTCACGGCCAGATAGAACGGTTTAAGGCACGACTGGTGGCAAAAGGATGCGCACAGCAGTACGGTGTTAACTACGATGAGACGTTTTCACCGGTATGCAGGCTGGAGAGCATGCGGTTTATATTGGCGTTGGCGGCAGAATTGCAGTTGTACCTACATCAGATGGATGTTTGTACTGCGTACTTGAACAGCGATCTAAGGGATACTGTTTATATGAAGCAACCGCAAGGATACTCTAAAGACAATCGGGCGGATGGAGTATTGCTACTGAAAAAGGCGATATATGGATTGAAGCAATCTGGAAGGGAGTGGAACTCCAAGCTCGACAGCGTTTTGCGTGGAATTGGCTTCATTGCATGCGACAATGAGCCATGCCTTTATAAACGAAAGGGAGGTAATTTGGCACTAATCCTAGTTTACGTTGATGATCTCCTTATAGCTTGTCAATCGAAAGCGGACTTGGTCAGCATCAAATCTGATATTATGAAGTCGTTTGAGTGCGTTGACAAGGGGCCACTAGAACTGTTTCTTGGCATGGAAATTCAACGTGAGGGTGAACTTGGAGAGATCACTCTGGGCCATACGCAATACATCAAGGATCTTTTGCGTAAACACGGTATGGAAAGTTGCAGACCAGCAGCTACGCCATTGGATGCTGGGTACCAGACAGCTTGCAACGGCAGCCAATGTCAAAAGGTGGATAAGACATCGTACCAAGCACAAGTGGGTGAGCTAATGTGGCTGGCTCTTACAACAAGACCGGATATTTTGCACTCGGTTGCAAAGTTGGCACAACGGAACATGGATCCGCATAGCGAACATCTTGCAGGCGTGAAGCATGTCCTGCGGTACTTAGCGTCTACAGTGGAGCTAAAGATACACTACAGAAAGTGTGGAGCGGCGTTCGAAGGCTATGCTGATGCTGATTGGGCTGGCGATCAGGTTGATCGTAAATCGTATACTGGCTACGTATACTTTCTCGCTGGTGGGCCGATCTCGTGGAAATCGGAGAAACAACGCAGCGTAGCACTCAGCAGCACAGAGGCTGAGTATATGGCTTTGTCGACGGCGTGCAAGGAAGCTATCGTCATGCGCAGGCTGATTATCGAAGTCGGTTGTGGCACTGAAACTACCCAGACGGTGTTGTACGGAGACAACTTGAGTGCACAACAATTAGCAAAGAATCCTGTACATCATGGTAGAACTAAGCACATAGATATAAGATATCATTTTGTTCGGCAAGTTGTTAATGAGGGTCAAATTGTTTTGAAATATGTTCCTTCAAATGTTATGATAGCAGATGTGCTAACAAAGAACTTGTCCAAAACGAAGCATAATGAATTAAGGAACATGTTAAATTTGAAATGATTTTTTGTAAGCATGCTTGCATTGTGGAAGGGTGTTGAAAATATGTTATTTAACATTCAATGCAATCGTGCATCGATACTTATGTTAAGTCTCTCATTAATAGCTACTCATACTGTAAAGTAGCAGTCTTGAAAAAACGCTGATTGAGTACACAACGCTGGTGGGACTCAGTATTACTTTTCTTATCCAGGCATTCCGTGACGCGGGGAAACTTCGCTCCAACAAATTTAAACACTCGCAGCTGTAAAATTATAAATATTATATACTGATCTCTATAGATGAATCAATTCTGAATTCTTTGAAAAAATTTGTTACTCATTAGAAATTCCCTAATCTTGAGATCATGCAAATCGCACAGATAGCAAACTAAAAATTTCATTTTTATGAAAGACTTTATGATATTTATCTTGTTAGTCATTATCTTTAGATTGATAAAATTCGATTGCTCGAATTCTTTTCACATTCAATATCAAGTAACCCATAATTATTTAACAAATTCAGTCAAGTATGTCTGTCAGTAAATCATGTTATATTTAAAATCACATCTAAACAAATTGGAAATATATTTGCTCTTTTGTTTAAGGTATCTATAAATTAACAATACTTTGACATATTATTCAAATAAGGTATTAACGAGTGATAGATTGTGCACTCAAATGCTTAACACAATATTAAGTTTCTTAATTAACATACCGAAGATGAACACAAACATAGTTATGCCATCATCGTTCTGAATAGTTTTTAGTTATGCTTTATCGAGATCGAATGAAGATCCGAATGAAGTTCCGAATCTTGAAGGTAGTCAGAAGTCAGAACATAGTTCAATCGTATTTGTTGGCCATAACAATGCTTGACTGATATATAGAAATGAATGTCAAGCGGCGAAGCAGCGACATAAATAACAAATTAGTAATAAATTTAAATAAATAACTGCCTGGCAATATTAGATCATAGCGCTCAGAGCGCCATCCAAAACAAACAAAATCTCAGAAAACACTCAAGCGAAATGAGCCCAACTCGAAATGAAAACGAAAACTCAGCACGATTATCAAAAGTCACTCAAGAGCAAGTTCCGAACTGAACTGAACTGAACTGAACCGACCGGGCTGCCAACGCAGAGACACCCACACAAGCCGAGTGAAACGAGTGGGTGAGTGGGTGAGGTGAGTGGTGCGAGCTGAAATGAGTGGAGAGCACTGGGAACTGGTGTTTCTGTTTCTGTTTCTGTTGCGGCTTCAATGACGCTGACGTCGTCGTTGGCGTTGGTGTTGGTGTTTTGGGCGAGCAACGATCTCGGCGGTGGAAGTGGGTTTAGCGGTTTATTGGTCGGCTGTGCGAGGCTCGCTTCCAGCTCGTAGTCGTATCTGTAAGATACAAACGTAAAGTGCTGCTTTTTAATGCCGCATTTCATTCATTGATCGTTTCAATAGTGCGCCGCACGCTCAGCGCAACAGACAAGTGCCGGTGCCCGGGTTCCCGGATCGTGTTCTGTGTGGGCAACCAAGTCAATAACAAAAACAGACAGCCTGAAGTCAATAAGCCTACTCGCCGACTTGGCTAACGGAGTCAAAGCCAAGTGCTTTTGCTGCTGCTGTCCCCACATAGACGCACATAGCTGAGTGGACGACATTGACGACTGATGACGACGACGACGCCGACGACGCCGACGACGACGGCGACAACGTAAAACGCTGCTCAGTGCACAGCGGACAGGCGCTGCAAGCGGACGCAGCACTCAGACAGATACGGAGACGTAGACATAGACGTAGACGGAGACGGAGACGGAGACGCACCTTTCTCCAAGCAGCAGCGACGGGCGACGTGTATTTTTGTGCGCCATCTCGGGTTATTGGATACAGATACACAGATACAGACAGCGGCGGCAGTGCGCGTACTCACGGATATTTTTAGCAGCCGGCCGCACACACACTAGTATACTAACACACTCATACACAAACACACACACACACACACACACACACATACATGCACAGTTGCAGGCACACGCTGCGGACACACGCGGCTCGCACGTTTTGAAAAATACTGTTCTTCGAGGCTTTTACAACATACAGTTGCAGTCTGTGTATCCAGCAGATACTTTTCAAACTGTATCAAACTTATCAATAAAAAAACAAAAAAAAAAAACAGAATAAAAACAACGAAATTATAAAAACAACAAACTAAAAATACACAAAATAGCAAAGGAAGAAGTAAAAAAAAAAACAAGTTGTGCTGTGCAAGTTTGAGGAAATAAAAAGAATTTATTCGAAGAGAGACGAATAAAACCAAAAATCAAAACAAAATTATTTTTATTGTGTTAATCTGCCAAAATATTCATGAGGCAAGCGTTAGTTTTAAATAGAGTCGCGCAAGAAAAAATTCAAATTCAAATTCAATGACTAATTAGCTGGTGCTGTGGAATTTATAATTTAAATTGATAAAAATTTGTTTTCGTATCATCACAGTGTCTGCGGGTTAACTTTAACGAAGCAAAAATTTAAATCAAATACCAACAAATCAAAGTGTGAAAAAGTACAAAAGAAAAAAAAAAGATAAATGTGAATAAATGAAGCTAAACGAAGTTGCGACAAAATCAAATTTAAATCACAAAACTACAACAACAAACAGCGGCAGGCGAGCAACTCACACATTTTTGGATTTATGAAATCAAAAAGGTAAATAAATATGTTTGTATATACACATACGTATATTTTGTTGTTGTTGTTGTACCAATAAAAATAGACAAGCATATAAGCAGCAGGCAGCCAGCAACTGGGAGGGGGTCGCAATATGCTGCCTGGAGGGGCAACCCGGGGCGTGCCGCAGCGGCAAGCGACGCATTTATTTGCCCAAGGTGTTGAAAAGTTTTTGGTCCATTGGGGTTGAGTTGGGGCCAAGTAACTTGTCAACAGTTTCCATGTGCCACCCCCCGTCCCCCACCTTGACGAGCCCCAGGCAGATCCCTTCTTTCGCATGCCCCTTATGAACTTTATTGAGTTAAGATAGTGGCAAAGCGAAAACTTCTACTCAATTGAATGAAATTTTGCAAGGAATTGCCTTAAGACAATAAATTTCAATCAACCCATCAGCTGTGAGTCACTACACATAGTTTTCTAGTGCAGTACTATTTAAAGCATTATTTACTCTACATCACCTTTTCCAATTGAGCTGATTAATCGATATTTGTGTATGGAAATTTATTTGATTTGCCATTCATTCAACTGCTCTAAAATTATTATTTATGGCTTATATTTGTTGTTGAATTTGTAAACAAACATTGAACTTTACATTACGAATTTTCTGAAATATATTTACTTAAGCAAATATATTGCTATAACTTTACTTAGTTAGAAATATGCAATTAATGACTTAGTTTGCCACATAGTTTTATATACATATATTTGAATTTTCAACTAAAGACGTTGCCTATCAATTTATTCAAGCAGTTTTATAGCTATTTAAAAATACCTATAACTATTTAAAATCTTTTTGTGAAAGCTATGCCAAGTTGAATTCAATAATATTCATTTATTGTTGAAATTGTTAGCAGAAGACCCTGGCACCATGACCCAAATCTTTGTTGAACGTGGGAACAGCTGCTGTTGTCGTCCCCCTATTCGAAAAATTGGGAAACAAAAGGAAATTATTGGCTAATGACAAACGCCGCAAACCTGTCGAAAATCAGACAAATGAAAATAGCAAAAGAAATATTAATGGGTAATACAAAACCATACAGTGCCACCAAAATATCTGCACACGTACACACAAACAGACAGAGACTGTGCCATCTCGAACGTAAACACAAACAAATTACGCATACGCAACGTGTGCCAATTTCAATAAGCAAACTCAACTTAAATGGAAAATCAAACAAGCGAGCCAACAACAATACGATAATAAAAAAAAAAACACAACCAAGAAATGGCAACAAACCAACGACCAGCACAACAACAAATGCCATAAAACAAAAATTGAAAGATGCAAAAAATCAAAATAAAACAGAAAAATAAAAAAAGAATTATAATCAGAAGTCCGCCGCAAACGGACTAAAAATAAAATCAGCCCAACGGCAATTCACGAGGCGCTGGTGGAGACTGAGACACAGACAGAAACGAAGGAGCAGAGGGGCGAGAAGAATGTAAAAAAAAGGCGGCCACATGCAACTGGCAACAGCAGCAGAATCAAATACACAAGTTAAAGAGGAAGCACCAGATTTTTGATGCTTTCCACAAAAAGCAAATTAAGAATTACAAATCGAAAAAAAAAAGAAAAAGAAAAACTTGCATACAATAAAAACTAATTTTAGAGCTGTGGCAAAACAGAAATTCTGAGTCAGTCAGACTTTATAGAGATGTGCACAATACGAGGGCTATTTCTGAATTTGGCATATACACATTTAACGTCAACTTCATAGATCGCATCTACCGAAGTAAGAAAGATTTACCTAATTGTAAAACACAATAGAACAGGAATTATTTTAATTCCTTTCCAAAAATGTCAATTCATGATTCAAATGAAATGTTTTTCTTAAATATTTAATAACCAGATCGTAGATAAATGTTTCAAAAATCATTTCGCTGCTCCGCCCAGAAACATTTACAGCTTTCCTCGCAGACTTTCAGCTTTTGACAGCAGACGCTTTATTTTCCATTTAACCGCACCCGGATGCCCTCCTCCGACTCATCCAGCTCACCACCTCACGCCTCCACCCACCCTTTGTGGCGTGCAGACAAGCGTGCAGAAAAAGTTCTAAATTTAATGGCTACACCTAAAAATGCAGCGACTGCATCTGCAGAGGGCGGGTTGGCCAGGAATGGGAGACGGCACTCGTCAGCAGTTTCAAGTGCACTTTGGATAGACAACTACTCACTGTCGCGCCAAAAAAAAAACAAAAAAAAAAAACAAAAAAAAAATAGTACAAGCAATACCGAAAACAAAAAAATTAACCCCGCCCTGTGGCCCTCGCCCCTCGCCCGTTGCTGGTTGCTGGTTGCCCCTTCACGCCTGGCCGCACGCACGGCACGCCTTTTGTCTGATGTGCTCTTCCCGAGGAAAGAAATAATTTAATTTAGGAAAAAAGCAGGGAGTTTGTATAGAACACAAATGTACATATGGGAGTCACTATCCCAGTGCAGCTGCGCAAGCGCAGTAAGAAATCTTAATTATCTATAAAATATTTAATACTTATATATATGTACTCGTATATTATTTATATGCGCTTTTGTGTCTAATAACATTTCGAATTTATTGTATACAAAGAACTAGATTTAATTTTTTGTATATGATTCTGTGTATTTGCCAATTTTAACTGAACCGAGGATTTTCTAACAGTTGAAGAATTAATCCTTTTTCTACTCAACAATTATTTGGTTGTTTTAAATAATATTTGAGGCAGTAACATTTTTAGCATGAAAACACACAAACAATGCAAGTAAATTAAAAAAAAAAATATTAAATAATAAAACAAATAAAAAAGAAATAGCGTCATAATTAAGAACCTATTTATATGTTTCGAAATAAATACCAACTTCCTTATTTGGATTAAAATACATAAAACTGAAAATACATCAACTGAAATAAATTCCAGGCCAAACTATTATCGTAAGCGTTTTATTGCCAATTTATTTTGTCTAAATTCAGTAAAAATGAATGTATTTTTAAATACTTAGAGGGTGAATTACAACCACTCACATTAAGTTGATTTGGCATGTTAAAGACGAAAATAATCAAAGATAATTGGTCTCATTTCCGTTGGCAGTCTTTATTTGCAGTTTTCCTTACTTTTTTCCGACAAACACTTCATTTTCCATTTCCTTTTAGCATGCAAAAAAAGAAAAAATGTGCGTTCTAAATTTAATGGATATCCCTCGAAAATGCAGCGATTGCAACTGGGAGCGGCATGTGGCATGGGGGCTGGGCATGGGGGGCTGGCTACCTCGCCAGTCGCCAGTTTCAAGTGCACTTTTGAATAGACAGCTACTCCCTGCAGAGCCCAAACACAAAAATCCGAATAAAACCGAAAACAAACATTGAAAAAAATGCCACTTTTGTTGGCCACCCCCTTCACACTCGAGCGCACGCATAGCGCGCCTTTTGTCTATTATGTGGCAGGAACCGTCTATGGGGGCGGGGGGGCGTGCGGGAAATGGGGCATTAGGGGAATTGTAATCCATGTGTGTGCGCATTTCAATTGCTTTCGCATTGTGCAACGCGAGCGTAATTGAAAACTTAAGCGAGGCGCTCGCTTCAAAATTTTACCAATCAACAAGCAACGAGCAAATGCAAAAGCCAGCGCCGCTTCCTGTGGCGCTTCCTGTACATCCTGTTGCCACACCCATGCAGTCAACATTTCGCTGCCCTTGCAACTGCTGTTTGTTCAACAACATGTATTAGCCTCGAATATCGTTAATCGCATGCAATTTGTTGCGCCACACACACGGAACTTGCTAATTTTCACGTCGTTGACTGGCCACCTGATGTTAGCATTAGCTGACGTGGTGCCTCAAAGGGAGGCAGCTGAACCATCATTCGCGTATTTGCAGTGCTCTTAATTGCAACTTGTTTCTTGCATGTCACGGAAACTTGTTGTGCACCTACTTAGAATTATGCTAATATTATTACTGTCTTTTCGCTGGGTACCTTCATATATATGACCTTGTTAAGAGACAGAAAATGATTTCTGATGTGTTGAAGCTAAAATTTTAAAAACTTGCTAAGATTTTTAAATTTTGTAAATCGCTGAAATGCATTTGAATTAAGTTATTGAAATTACGACTTATTAAAGCATTCAATAAGTTAATATTGGAAATGTTGTATTTTTTTTTTTATTTTATATATACAGTTTTATTAGATCTTTAGGTCATTCAAAAGTCGTTAATTTTCTAAACGGTTGCGGCTTTCATGTTTCTATTCAACAAGCGTCGCGTGGCAAAAATTAATTACCATGTAAATCACGAGAGCAACAAACCAAAATCAAAACAGGCACGAATAGAACAAAGTGAATTCTTTTTTTTTGTATTTTTTGTAGACCGTGTTGAATGTGGCGGCAGTTGAAGAACTGGTGGAACTTAAGCACGATGATTGCATAGTGCAACATATGAGATGTTGAGGCATTAGCATTAGTTGCTAGTTGCCAAGTCGATGGTGATGGATCAACTTAAGAGAGATCTCTCCAACGGTAAATGATGAAAAGTGCAGCGTTATTAGACACATGAGTAACTTGTTTTAAGCCACGAAGCGCTTGGAATGGTCAAAGCTATGCAACAAGTGCCAGCAACTAAAATCCAACTCAGACTGGGCCGGGTCGGGCCGGGCCGGGCCGGGCTGTTGCAAGACTCACTACAAGAATCTGTTGCCCATTTTGGCAATCTGCACCAAATTGCCCATTTAAGTGAACCTGACTCTCTCGGTCTCTCTTGATCGGAACACGCCGAGGCAATGATTGCAATCAATCTCCTCAGATTTACACCTCTGCACAGCTTGAGAACTGGCCCGGCTATTTATGAGGCCAAGGCGCAATCCAAGCTGCAGACAAGGGCGTTAGCATCGATGCAGAAACACTCGTCATTTTGCTTAGGCGGTGGCAACAACTAGTTGTTGTTGTTGTTGTTGTTGTTGTTATTGTTGCTGTTTCTGCTGCTGCTGCTGCTGCTGTTGATGACGCTGTGACGGGCCTCAAGTTACATTTCATGTAACTTAATTCTTGCATTAAAATGCATTCATTAATAGTTGCCATTTGCCTGGCTTGTTATTGTTGTTTTTGTTTTTGTTTCTGTCTTAGCCGCAACCACAAAAAAGATAAACATAAATAAATGGAAAAGAAAAACTTGTGGAAAAAGTAATGTAAAATATTTAGTACAGTTGACCTAGCGCAAAAAAAAGATTATATATATATAGAAAAAACTTTCTCAAACGTTCGACATTGTTTTAAAGTTGATTGTGGACCAAACATTGAAAGACCACTTTTCTAATGCCCAGTTTGGTCCGCAATTTCATTCATGAAAGTAAATTTTGGTAGTTGGCATTTCAAAGCTTTCAATTTGGTGGCTCAAGCAAATAATTTTATTTATTTATATGTTTCACAAGATTCTAATTATGGTACTCAAAGACACGTTTAAGTTAAAGAGATTTTAACTACGATTTGAATTTAAGTTTATTAATTTGATAGACTTTTTTATTCATTAGAAAAAATAGAACTAAATGGTTTTCTTTTTAACTTCTTGAATCTATGTGGATTAAAACGGTGTTTTTCAAATAACTCAAAAATGATATCATTGATTCAAATTGACCACGCCCCTTTCTGTCCGTGTGTGTCTGTCCACGAGATTGATTATAGCTTTAAATTTGATTGGCACTCGTCAATTGCGCAGTAGCCTTCAATTTTTCATCGATTAGCATCTTTGGCCGTTTTATAAACGAGATCTTTTGAGCGAACTGCAGCCGAGTTGCAAGTGACGCCTTGAGGCAACCTTTTTGGGACTAACAACTGGTCGGGGAACTGATTATGAGTCAGGCTTGAACAATGAATGAATGTGAATGAATTTGTGTCGTTTGCGATTGCGCAATGCAGCAATGCAGCAAATAGCAAATAGTAAATCCAAATTTGAAATGGTGAACCCTGCCCAAGAATAAAATTTGTTTATGACTTTTTGGTTGATGCGTTTTTCGGCTTCAGTGGGTTTTACAGCCGAAATGAAGGAAGCGCCCACACCACCACCACCACCACCACCATCACCAATTTGAGCCGCTTACGGAAGTTACGCTCCATTGAGCAGCCCCTTTCAGAAGTCGATTCTGGTAGAGAACAAGCATTTAGTTTTTTCTTTATGTGTTTTTTTTTTTATTTGGGACAATTTGAACAAATTGTTAATTGCTTTTGATTGCTGGGGCGGCACAGCCCACGCCTAAGCCAAGAAACCTAATCAAATAAATTGAAATCCATGACTGACAGACTTCAACTTTCACTCATTTTTCAGATGAAATCCAACACATACGAGCTGCACAACTACGCAGACCTGGACATGGATTTGGACACGGATCAGCCCAAGGATTCGCGCAAGCGCAAAGCGAACCTAGCGAACAGTCGACGTGACGAGAAATACTCGCTGCGCCAGAAGCGACAAAAGCGTCAGCCTAATGAGCCCAACAATCCAATTGGATTGACCAAGCTGGCACCGGAGGAGCAGCCTAAGGCAAGTGCTACTGCAGCTGCCAAGAAATCCAGCAAGAACACGTCCAAGGCGAAAGCGCCGCCGCTCAGCAAGTATCGCCGCAAGACGGCAAATGCAAGAGAGCGAACGCGAATGCGAGAGATTAATACGGCCTTTGAGCAGCTGCGTCATTGCGTGCCACAGTCGATTACCGGTGAGGATGCAGCCAATGCCAGCGAGAAGCTGACCAAGATCACAACGCTCCGTCTGGCCATGAAGTACATTGGCATGCTGAGCGAGTCTCTGCAGGATCCCAGCTATGAGAGCGAGTTCCTTGTCGAGTGCCTGCACGAGAGCGCCAATCGCGAGGCGCACATCAGTCTGGACTCTGATGCCGAGCTGGAGCCGGAGTTGGAGTTGGAGCCAGCGCCGCCGAAGAAGAAGCAAACGAAGGCCAATAAAAAGACGAATGCCAAGCGACAATCCAAACAGTCTAAGGCAAAAACAGCAACAACCACAACAACGTCAACACCAACTGGAGCAGCAACAACAACAAAAACAACAGCAGCAGCAACAGCAGCGAGTTCACCGGAATCATGTTATGCCTCCTCCTCGGTGGGTTCACCCATCTGTTGTGTGGCGGCATGTTCACCCAGCTCCGCATATGCATCGCTCTCGTCGGCCGCCTCCTCCAGCTCTAGCTCCTCCTCATCCTCCTCTTCCTCGTCGAGCAGTAGCAGCAGACGAATGTTGGATGCGGACAGTCTGTTGGGAGGCATACAGGCACTATCGGAGCTCAACTCGCTGCTGATGGAGTCGGACAGCGAGTCGCTGCACTGCCTCAATGTCAACGCATATCAACAGGATCTGCTCAGCTCCGTGTCGAACTCAGTGCTGCCCTCGCGTGGTGATTTACCCATTTCAATGCACTCGCCGCTGGATAAACCTGATGTGGAGCTGAGTCTGAGGCTGCTCGATCATTCGACGGATTCGTTTGACTTTGTCAGCGATCAGCAGCCGTCAGCGTGCATTAGTCCTTTGGCAACTTTGGACACTTTCCATCCGTTTGCCGATTTGCTACATGGCGAGTTTCCAGACATTTTCCTCACGTGACCATCTGTTTAGTTGCATGTTTATAAATTAATTAATTAAATATTAATTATTGATAATTGTAATTTGTTATTTGCTGAGCTTAAGTATAATCTAGGTTTTATTTAGATATAGTTGCGCGATAAACCTAACCTCACTTTAGCAATAGCCGCGGAATTCATCGTGTCATAGCAGACAGGCATACAGGTTATGCACAATTCTCACAGCAAGCAGACCCTGTCCATATGTGTTTCTTTCAATAACCAAATTAGTCAATTAAGTAAGCATTTCTCTAAAGCATTTTTTTCGCTCTCTCTTCTTATCACAAATTTCGTAAAGTAAATGTAAAATAAAACACAAGAATGTTGTTCAATCTAAAAACTCTATCTTTTCCTATATGTTATTGTTAACGTTCCAATTTTCAACGATGATTCCATGGATTATGTTTTAAAACAGGCGGTTAAGTACACATGACTCACAGCAGCCAGCACTTGTCCGTTAACAGGCAAAATGGGACTTTGACAATTGACAATTTCTATATTTCTATCAAATATCTGACAAATACATATATTTGAATGCTAAATGTTGTGTGATGAATGCTAAGTAAATCTGTAAATTCACACTGATATATATATATATATATAGTAAAAATTAAAAGTGAATACATATTAGCTTGCGAAAGCATGACCAGGTATGATCCCGAGTTGGACTTTCCCGAGGCGTTTAAGATGTGCAAACCCTTCATGTTAACTGATGATAGTTTAATATCCATACGGAATTCAATAACGAAGGAAGTTATCGCTGGCTTGGGGATGGATTCGCATTCACGCTCCTCGATACCCTGTCTGCTCAGCTATGTGCAGCATTTGCCGTCGGGACGGGAGCGGGGACGTTTCCTAGCCCTGGAAATGTGGCCGACAAATTGCCGGATTATGCTGGTGAAATTCAGCAGTGAGAAGGATATTTACATGAGCTCCAAGTGTGTAATTGTGCCACATACGATAACGGGGTCGCGGGGCACAGTGCTTTTCAATTTTCTGGCCGATAACATTGCGATATTCGTGAAGGAGAAGAAGGTGGAAAAGGATAATCTACCCATGGGTGTGGCCTTTTCATTTGCACTGAACAAATTGTCCCTGGATGTGGGCATTCTCATCGCCTGGACGAAGGGCTACGGCTGCCACGGTGCAGTTGGCAAAGATGTTGTGCAGCTGCTGCGAAATGCACTCTCCGCGCACTCGGACATTGTCGTCGACCTGGTGGCCATTGTCAACATTTCAACTGGTTCTCTAATGGGCTTGTCGTGGTCGCAGACCAACTGTAGAATGGGTCTGACTGTGGGCACCGGCACAAATGCCGCCTATGTGGAGCAGACCGAAGAGTGTCAACTGTTCGAGGGCGACGATGACTTCCCGCTGATGATCATCAACACGGAGTGGGGCAACTTTGGCAACAATGGGCATCTCGACTTCATACGCACCGAGTTCGACAAGATTGCCGACTCGCAATCAAGCAATCCCGGCTTGAAGTACTATGATAAGTGCATCAGCACCCTGTATCTGGGCGAACTGGTGCGTCTCATCGTTGTGCGGCTCATGGAAATGGGCGTCATTTTCAAAGAGCACAATCTGGACTACATGGGCATTCAGTGGAAAATGGAAATGAAATCACTGATGGCCATCGATTCCGATCCTCCCGGCGTCTACGATCAGGCCCAGCTGGTGATGGACAAGTTTCGCATGCGCCACTGCGAGCAACGAGATCTAGCCATGCTGCGTTTCATCACCCAATGTGTGACTGATCGTTCCGCTAAGCTGGTCTCCGCCGGCGTCGCCTGTCTGTTGAATCGCATGGGCAACGCCCACATCTCAATCGCTGTGGACGGTGGCATTTATCGGCTGTATCCCAGATACCAGTTGGTGCTCAAAAAGTACACCAGCCTACTGACCAATCCGATGCACCAGTTTGACTTCGTCATTGCCCAGGATAGTCCTGGTGTCGGCGCTGCCATCGTAGCCGGTCTGGCAAGGAATTTGAGCAAGTTCAGCGTGGCTTATAACTAGACGGTAAATTCTACTTGTATTTGTGTATTAATTTAAATTTAAATAAATAAAGCTGTATCAACTTCCATTATTTTCATATATCCATTTTATGAACGATTACGTTGATATAAAATAGGAAAATAAATTTTAGACCTGCAAGAATCCCTAATTATTTCATTTTCAAGTTCTTGGTCATATCGACTAGAATTCCTTTATAAACCAAAAAAAATTTAAGTCAACTTTGTTTTTTAAGTTTGCTGTGACTCGAAATAAATGTTAGGCAAAATATGTTTAGATTTGAGCCGAAAAAAATTCAAAATTGTTGTTGCCCAAATAAGCATTCTAAGAGTTAAAGCATTGGCAATGGCTCAACAGGCACAGTATCCCGAGGCAGCTGAGATCCTTAAGAATTTCGTGCTTACCGAGGAGAAGATGCATGAGATTGTCCACCGTCTGACCAAGGAGATTAACATGGGTCTAAAGAAGGAAACGCATCCCAGAGCGACGGTGAAGTGTTTCGTCACTTACGTGCAGGAGCTGCCGACGGGCAAAGAGCGGGGCAAGTGTCTGGCCCTCGATCTTGGCGGCACCAATTTCCGTGTTTTGCTCGTAACGCTAAAGAGTGAGACGGATGTGGAAATTGAGTCCAAGAGTTACGTAATCAGCAAGGCTTTGCAGGAGGGGCAGGGCAAGCAGCTATTCGATTTCATTGCCGAGTGCTTGTCGAACTTTTGCAAGGAGCACAAAATTGAGAAGGATAATGTTCCGCTGGGATTCACTTTCTCCTTTCCGTGCAAGCAAAATGGCATTGACAATGGCATCCTGGTCGCCTGGACGAAGGGTTTCCGGGCCGATGGTGTTGTCGGCAAGAATGTGGTCGAGTTGCTTCGAGAGGCCATCAATCGGCGTGGAGACTTAAAGGTCAAGGTTGTGGCCATACTCAATGATACGACGGGTACGCTTATGTCCTGCGCATTCCGGGAGAGGAAATGCCGAATTGGCCTGATTGTAGGCACTGGAAGCAATGCCTGCTACGTGGAGAGCACGTCAAATTGCGAAACTTTTGATGGCTATCAGACGAGCTCCAAGCCCAACATGATCATCAACTGTGAATGGGGTGCATTTGGGGACAATGGTGTTCTGGATTTTGTGCGCACATCCTACGACAAGACGATCGATTTGGAGTCAGTGAATCCGAAGAAGCAGATCTTCGAGAAGTGTATCTCGGGGATGTATATGGGCGAGGCGGTGCGTCTTATTGTTGTGGAGTTGATGGAAAAGGGGGTCCTCTTCAAGGGCAAAACATCACAGATCATGCAGCAGAAATGGATGTTTGATACGCGTTTCATAACGGAGATTGAGTCCGATCCGGCTGGCCAGTATCGGAATGCCGCCATGGTCTTGGATCAGATGGGCATCCGCACGAACGAAGAGAGGGACTTTGCCTGTCTACGCTATATCTGCGAGGCTGTATCGGTGCGCTCCGCCAAGCTGGTATCCTGCGGACTAGTCGCCTTAATCAATAAGATGAACGCCAAGGATTTGGTGGTGGGCATCGATGGCAGCGTTTATAGATATCATCCTTACTACCATGGGCTGCTCATGGAATATATGAATTTATTGCTGAAGGGCTCTGTGAAATTTGAGCTAATGCTTTCTGAGGATGGTTCGGGACGTGGTGCAGCACTAATCGCTGCTGTTAGCGACAAGTAATCACAAATTTATCAATAAACTTTGATTATGATGGTTTTCCATTGTTATTTATAAGTTTTTTAAATTTACATATCTCTCAGCAATTGACATGCAGCAAGGCGAGCGTTGCGTAGCAATGAGACTTCAATGCAAATCAGAGCTAGCTGAAATGTTAACA
Source organism: Drosophila mimica (assembly GCA_037043585.1). Taxonomy (NCBI): domain Eukaryota; kingdom Metazoa; phylum Arthropoda; class Insecta; order Diptera; family Drosophilidae; genus Drosophila; species Drosophila mimica. The sequence goes on from JBAMBE010000661.1 coordinate 3,149,580, forward strand.
AAATTATGGCGATTGTAACATGTTTATCTGTTTGCAATTCAAGAATTTTTACCTAATGAGAAATTAAAATAATTAAAAAATTACTTCAACAACTCCATTTACATTAACTAATAGAGTTTCCAGTAAAATTGATGTAATTTATGTAACAACAGGCACTGGAACAATTGACTCAAATTGCTCCTCAGCTAACATTTGCATTTCCTGTTAACTAACAGTCGATAAGCCGATAATTGAACATTTTTGGTATTTTGTCATCTTAGCATATTTTAAGTCTACTGAGCTAGGTATTTAGGTGATTGCTAGTCGCTACCACATTGATTACGGAACTTGTGCCGAAAAATTTCAGAATGTACGTAATTTAATAATTTTGCGCACAGAGAAGGAAAACTAATCCTATTCCAATAGGTATGCACTAACCAGCTCACTTGTGCGCTCGCCAGCTCTGCGTCAGGGTCTGCAAAAGGTCGCCGCCAGCCGCCAGGTGTCGCTGAAAGTGGTATCCGTCGCCTCGACCACCAAGGATGAGTCGTTCTTCGAGAAGAACGAGCGACTGGGTCGTGAGATGTCGCCCCATCTGACTATCTACAAGCCGCAACTGACTTCCATGCTGTCGATCATGCACCGCGGCACCGGCCTCGCTCTCGGAATGGGCGTCTGGGGCCTGGGCCTAGGCGCCCTCATCGCGTCGCAAGACATCAGCCACTATGTGACCATGGTGGAGGGACTGCAGCTGAGTGGCGCCACTCTGACGGCCATCAAGTTCATCATTGCGTATCCAGTGGGCTATCACTCGGCCAACGGCATCCGCCATCTGCTGTGGGACTCGGGTCGTTTCCTCAAGATCAAAGAGGTATATTCCACTGGTTATGTAATGGTTGCCGCCTCCTTTGTGCTGACTGCGATCTTGGCCCTGCTCTAGACTACTTTATTAAGTCCTTATTGAATTCTAATTGCGAACATGTCTTAAATTTGTTAAATGCATAATATATGTAGAGTTTATTTATACGAATGTTATGTAACAATTGTCGAGCGTTTGATTTGTTGCTGCTGCTGCTGTGGTTTCTGCCAGCGCTTGCAATTTAGCAATTTATCAGATATCGTGTTTGTGTGATTATAGCCAGCCCAATTTGTTAGCCGACTAGTAAGCCAGGCAGCTAGCAGTCAATCGATATCTATGCCTCCTATGCAAATACACTACTTTTCGCAATGGATCTTTTGATTTTTTCACTAAATATGGATGTATTCCAAAGCAGCAGGGCTAATTCAATGCTAATAAATATATTAATTTGAGTGTGAAAATGTATTTATATTTAAAAGATTAACTATACGAAACTTAAGACGCGATGCTGTATGAAAATACATTCCTAAAGGATATGCTCGATTAGAGTTCTTAATTGCATCTAAGATATCTCAGGTTAATGCTCATTAAAATAAGCATTAAACCTGTAAGGTGAATATTGCGCACAAATGGTTAATATAATTTTGCTTAAGTTACTTATTCAATCGCAAGAGGTTCATAAATGTCCTAAGTGTGCTGACCTTTCAGGTCAGAGCCGTCTTGCCTAACTTACTTATTCAATTCTCTGCAATTGTTTTCAGCTTAAGAATAAATTATCGGCTCTCTGAAAATCCAAGATTAAATGGTGAATAGTTCATTAATAAAATAAAACCTAAAACATTAAGCTTTATGAAACCGACATGTCTGCTTTATAAAAGTAGCTTCCGTAAAAATCGTTCGAAAATGCGCATGGACGAGTTGAAGGGTTTGTTCCAGATGACCATGCGTCCCTAAAAGAATTCCGCGTATTTCTGAAAACTTTGCATTCTTTCTTAAGCCATAAGTCGACCATATCTTTAAGGATTGCTAAGAAAAACCCCTTTTCGGCTGGCATCTATCGGTTCGTATACAAGGATTTCTAGGATTAATCCAAACAATTCGAGTAAAGTTATTAAAAGGATGAAAATCCAGCAAACTGCTTAAAATAATAACACATATTTAAACAAGAAAATTGTTCATAACTAGATCAGCGCCAACTCCAGGTGAGCTCTATGTCAAGCAATTTGTTTTGACCACGGCTAACATCTGGCCAAAGGACTTCCCAATCGTCCTTATAGTTTCCGCATAAAAAATGGATTTCGGACTTAGACTCATTCCAGCTCAACCTGCAAATACACCCCTTAAAGTATGCTAACTTTTTTGCTATTGTACAAATTAGCCAATGCACCAACCTAATTTTAGTCATGCTATCCTAAACACAAACCTGCAAGAAAAACTAAATAAATTCATTTTGTACAAAAGAGTGTTTGTTTGTTTGTTTATGTCACTTGGTTACTTACCTACAAGCATATGTGAAATACACCCCCAATGAAAAATATACAGTAAGAATCGCTTATTGATGAAATTCTTGTTTAATTTCGTTTAGCAATGGTTTCTGCTGTGTGCAACATTCATATACAAGAGGCTAAAATATATCTAAGAACTAATATCACAATTGATTATGTAATTGCTGTTTGTCTAGTATGTTTGTTTGTTTGTTTTGTGCTGCTGCTGTCGCTTCCGCTGCTGCTTTACTGTATGGTGCCATGCGATTTGTTTTTGCTATCTGTTTGGGATTCATCCATTAACTCAAAGTCACAGACAAGCGAGAAATGATCCGAGGGATATTGAAAGCTGGGCGTACGATTCTTGCCAATCTGCTCACCGGCTGGAAAATCGAGGCAGTTCTTGATCTGCACAAAATAAGTATAAATTTAAGATACTGATTAGTGATTCTATTTAGTGGCACACCCAATTACCTTTAGCTGGTCGGACGTGTAGAAAACATAGTCAATGGTATGACACTCCTCCCCATCCTCGCGTATCTTCCAAGTGGTGTAGGGCGGCTCGCGTTTAATTGATTGCGAAACGAACTCATTAACATCCTCCAGGCTCTTTGATATCTTTTCTTGCTCTCGGTTCATCTGCTTCTCCCGTTCCCTTTCGAGTTTCATGTCCGCATAGGCACTGCCTAATTTGAGCAGATCGCAACTCAGGATCGTTGCATAGATGGGCTCAATGGGCTCCGCATTGAAGTCACCACAGAGCAGCAGAGGACTCTTGCCGGCAAACTTCTTGACAAAGCGTATCAAATCGCGTCCCTGCTCGTTACGCAGCTTGGCCAGCAGAGCACCATGACGAGCCTTCAAATGCGTGGTGCAGACGCAGAACTCCTTTCCAGTACCCTTCAGCTGTAGTCGAGCAGCGATGGCCACCTGATTGCTCTGGACACGCCACACCTCCAGGATGCGTGTATCATAGCCGAGCAGCTTCAGTTTGTCGCACTTGTAGAAAATGGCACAGCCATCGGGTCCATTGTTCTGCTCTATGTAGAGACAGGGGGAGTCTGGCTTGGGAAAGAAGATGCCAGCATAGTTCTGGGTGCCCAGCACAGCTTGCAGAAACTTGAAGTGATCCACCTCCTGCATAGTGTTAAAAATGTTGATGTTAAAGCGCGACTGCTTGCCACTTAAATGTGGGTAAAAATAAATACTTGCAGACAAACAACATCCGGCTGGCTCTGCAGTATCTCCTGCACGATCAGATACTTGCGATGCTCCCAAGTCAAAGCCTCGTCGGGGCAACGCACGAAGCCATCGTTGTGCTGGCCGAGAGCTACAAAAGACACAACAGAATTTCGATTAAAATAATGATCAGCAATTCAAAAATAAAATACATATAATTATAATAATCATAGCATAGAATATCACGATATGAATTAAAATTTCAATTTCTAATAATTTTCATATACGTTTTTATAAATTATAATTTATATACACACTCATAAAAAAATCTTTACTTTTATAATTAATATATTCAAACTCATCCTTAGTCAAAAATATATTTTAATTTTATGCACTTTTTAATATGGGACAGTAAGTAAATTTGTTTGGAGCTATAATCTTAAAAAATTAACTGTAATAAGTAACTACAGAAAAATTAAATTAAATTAAATTCTACTTACTTTGCGAGAGAATGTTCCATTGCAGTAGCCGTATTTGCTGGGCGCCATCATTCTGAACGGGAGCACTGCAAACTGTATGCGAACCGTAATTAAAATACATGTCCAGGATGTGAGGGTTATTTGAACTCACCACGTGAAACTGAATTAAGTTTGAGATTGCGTAGACCATCGGTGACATCCTCGCAAAGCGGGGATGGCTTTAGGAAGCAGCGGGTGAGGAGTGCGGGCTGCTCGATGCCTCCGCCGCGCAGTTGCTGCACATGCTCCAGCAGTGCGGCAGTGCTCAGTCCCTTGGGCAGCTCCAGGCCATCGTCCTGTGAGTCCACATTGTTGATTTTGGGCGCCGAATTAAACGAGCCCATCCTGAGAATTGTAAAAAACATAATAATTAATTAAATGCATTTGTTTTAATTTAAACAGAATATTTGAACAAAGACCGGCAAAACTCCATTCGATCTTATGTGCAAACATACAAAATTAAACATATACATTTTCAAATTTATATATAAGTATTTAATTTTCTTCATATGCATCAAATTATGACAAGGAAAACACGGACCAAAAACAATGCTTTCAGGATCAACAATAATATTAACAATAACCACGAATTGAAAACACAACAGCAGCGTTTTTACAGCTTTTCAGATCATAAACAATTGGATCAAAGAAAATTCGCATTCAAATACTCACAATGCATTCGGTTTTCTATATAGAATTTTTCGCAGAATTATGCTGAAAATGTATAAACTATGACTATGCCTTTCACTGTCATAGAACTTAGCCATTGAACTTTGAACTCTGTAGAAAAGAATATGCGGTGAAATAGTATGTAAAATATTATTTAGCATTTTTAAGTTGAAATTGAAAGTGTTTAATGTGTGTTTGAATCGATTATGTTGCAAGGATTAATTTTAAAGCGCACAGAAGTATATAATTATTTAATTAAAATTATAAATAAATCAAAATTAATTATTGTAAAGCACAATATTCGAACTGCAAACGTATATAGAGAGTTGTAAGTATAGGTCTAATTGGAGTTTTGTTTTCAAAAAATAAAAAAATAAAAATATATATTTTCTCCTATATATTATTATTGATTTCAATTACATATTTTAACGCCGCAAATATGAAATAATTTTGAAATACATATTTTTTTATAATTTCCTATATCCGTTGTTTCCTGTCTACTAATTTCATTTAAGCTTAGAATACAAATTTTTAATATGTAACTTTCTGAGCATCATTTCGTAGCTTCAAATGCCATAAAAAGATTTTATTTTTTTGGTTGCCAAAAATATGAAATAAAAACAAAAACAAGTAGCTTGGACTGTATGAATGCACAAAGTGATGCTAGCTTCAGCTTCAGTAGCTTTCACAGCAGCTACAGAACCCGATTCATGCCACTCAATGCCCACCCACACAAAAGACGGGGCACGGCGAGGCGAGAAGCACGCGGCCCGAATACAAAAAAGAAATACAAATAAAATATCGCACACAAAGAGGAAAAAAATAAGAAAAAAAGTGGATCGGTCAATAGCTTTACAGCTGTTTAGCTGGTTTTTGGTTTTCGGTTTTCGTTGAAACCAGTTGGAAGCGTTTGTCAACGCAATCAATCAATAGAGCGCCGAAGCTCACCTGGTCAGCATCACCCTTTGCAGGTAGGCCTTGCGATCATTCTTGCAGGGCGGTTTATTGGCCCGGTTCAGTTGCATCGCTTGCTCCATATTCTGGCTGGGAGGATCAAAAGCGAGTTGTTGTTGCTGTTGTTGTGTTGCAGTTGCAGTTGCAGTTGCAGTTGATCGGATTTGGGTTCGGGTGAGTTTTGGTTTGATTGTGGGTTTTGCCGAAAAATGTGCGAAGTGCGCTTGTAAGCGACATTTGCGAAACTGAATGGCAACTGAAATGCGGCGTTTTATTAGAGATCAGCCAGCCAGAGACGGCGAGACAGACAGGGAGAGAAAAAAAAGAGAGCAAACACGCATAAACGAGTATTTCAAGACAAACACACACTCAGACACACACACGCGCACACATACGATACAGTAAGTGAGATGTATCTGCAAGATACAGAACAAGATCAATACGTTCTACTCACGTGCGTTGCTCAGTTGGGCCAAAAATGAGCAGCCTAACAAGAGCAGCAACAACAACAACAACAACAACAATAACAATAACAACAACAATGGTCGTCGCTTAAGCAATAAGATACATCGCATACTGACAGCTTGCTAAATATTTATGCGTAGCATTCTTTATGTAGATACATTCACATGGCGCTGCACGCCATTGTCTCGCTTTTATAATGAAAACAAAAGTATCTTTTCCACAAAGTACTCGCTGGCTGTCCGTCCCTCCGTCTGTCGGTCTGTCTGGGTGGACACGGCATGCTCTAACTGATTTATGCCTAAACAAATTTTACTCGAATGCAAATTTGTGTAGAACCAAAATGCGCATATTCAGCATATCTGCGCCCATATGCTGCAGGCCAAAGATACAGATACATATCCTATGGTGTATGTGTGGCCAATTTATACAACAACGCAGTTACATGCGTAATGAGATTGGCAGCTGCACAAATCTACTATCTGCCAAATGCTGCTTAAAGATACTGTATCTTTTTTGTATATTATTTCTGTTTGGTTTAGGTTCTTGTTTACCTGGGAATAGGCACCGCAACACGGCGCGCAAACGTCTTCGATGTGACAATCAAACGCGATGTTTTCATTAAAAACTCCATTTTGTTGGATATGATTTCGATTCTATCTTATGCTAGGTAATTTAGTAAACGTTCTTTTTTAGTTTCTTAATCGCTTTAACTTGGATTTGATTTGAGTTCCAATTTGATTTTGTTTTAGGTTAGCTTGAAATGTTTTTTATTAAGTGTCAGTACGACAAAGTCAAAGAGATGCGGTTCAAGCTGCGTTTCCTAAGAGAATAGAATAGAATAGAATAGTGGGAAAAGTTAAAGCATTAGTCGGGATAGTTAAGGGTCTTGATTATGTTGAACCACTTAGTAAACCACTTGCAATGCTGCACAGCTACAACCCACACGCACACACACACAAATACTATCATTAGCCACGTGACTTGCTCTAAAACAACCCAATTTGAATGATTTGACAATTTAACAATTTGACACGCAGCCGTAGCTGCATTTTAAGCAGAGATTGTTAAGTTTTATGTGTAGTTTGTCGAAGAATGCCAGAATTTGTATAGTAAAACCAGTTCTAAATTGAGAATTAGCTGACTCTATCCTATAACATAATATAATATATATATATATATATATATATATAAAATATAACAACACTCAACAATGTTTCAAGCATATAATTTGACAACGATTCTCTGTTTATTTCAAATAAATAATTTATGCAATTAAAATATATTCTAATTTATTCGGACATTCAATTGAAATATAACAAAAAAAAAATTATTCTGAGTCTATTAAAAAAATGAATTGCTTTTAAACGTATCAAATTTGAAATAAGAATTTACATTCAAATGGAATCAATGGAAAATGGTTGAATATGCATCTAATCTAATCCTGAAATGGAATGGGATCAACTATAATAATATAGCCTACAGATTAGATTTGATTATGACGCCAATTGAGTTATCTCAGAATAAATAATTGTGCTAATTCCGTTAGTGGAATGAAATCAGATCGTGACAAACGAAAAAAAAAGAAACCAAAAACCTACTTAGAACAGAGATAGTATAAAAATAATTCCAAGCACTTTAAAGTAGTCAAATGACTTTAGATAAATATTTAATTTAATTTATCTAAAGTCACTTTAATATTATAAAATAAAAAAACAAATAAAAATTAAAGTATATATACATATATATATATATATATATATATATATATACCATATTATAAAGAGTCAGGCATTCAAGAATTTAATATATTTAAATATCTCTTCAGCCTCATTTTCAAATTCAACAATTTAATGAAAAAGTTCCCGAATACATATCTATATATATAGATGTAGATATTAATAGACGCTGAATAAGTGGATAATGTGAACAATCGTGTATTATCAGCTGGTGCTGTTCCAATTAGCTACCTTAAAGATAAGACAGCGACAACTCTTGTAATTGTTGATCATAAACATATTTTTGGCACGAATTGTGCAAGGTTAGTTATATTTTGTGACTGAAGCCAAGTGTATCGAGGTCTGATTGATTGGCTAAGAACACTTGACACTCTGTCAGCGTGTGTGTCCATGAACTTGATTTATAAACGCAATATTGCCTCGGGCTAAACAACAACAACAATAATAACAACACGAGCAACAGCAACAAGTTTTTTTTTTTTTTTTTTGCTGGCAACATGAAGCACGCCCGCTCGCATTTATCTCTCTCACCTCACAAGATACAACAGCAGATCGCGAGGCAGCGGCATCGGCGTCTCATAATCAGAGATTGGCGGCAACGTGTCTCCAGCAGCAGTAGCAGCAGCAACAGCCGCGGCAGCAGCCTCAGCCTCGTCTCTGGGTGTGGTCAGCTGCCAGTCGGGTGTCTCGATTTCCATTTCCAGTTTACGTGCGGCCAGACGCTGTTTCATTTGCGTTGTCGAGGTCATTGCCGAGGTCTTGGCCAGTGCTTCCGCAATCTCATACTGCTTGAGGAAATCCTGACGCAGTTGCTCACTATCCTGACTGGCCAGACGCCCCGTCAGACTGAGACCATGGCGACAGTCCTCGTTGCACAAACGCTGGCACATCTCGTTCACAGCCAAATGTGAAATATTCAAATGCATCGGTGCATTGCGAGTGCAATTGAGGCATGCCACCTCAGCCTTGCCGCTGCCCAGCAATTCCATTGACTCATTCCCATTTGGCGAGGGTGGCTGCTGCAGTTCGTCTGCTATGTTGAAATAACGCGGCGGTGTCTCATACTCATTATCCTGGTCATGTGCAGACCCACTGCGCGCCTGATTGCTCTGCGAGAGATTCAGATTCAGGAGCAGGGCTGTCACTGGCATCGCTTTGCCCAGCGCTGGCTGGCGACGATGGCCCAAACGCTGTTCCTGATTATCCATGATCAACACTTTTTATTTAATATATATATAAATATATTTTTTATTTTTTTTTCATTGGCCACTCGTCGTATACGCAATATTTGTTAACGTACACAATGCGCTGCGAGTTTAGAACCGTTCGAACATCGATTGCGTTAAGACGCGCGTGCGTCGTTGCTTTTCCTTATTTATATATCTTTGGGCCCGCTCTGGCCAGATCGAGGCAATCAAGTGGACGCTGCCTCGCTGTCTCGCTACTCATTAATTGAGCTTGTTGTTGCCTATGTTGTTGCTGTTGCTTATGTTATTGTTGCTGTTGCTTTTGCTTTTGCTGTACAGTCATAAGTACATGAATTGTGCTACTCTCTGACCGGCTGTGCGCTCCCCTAGTTAAGGCAAACAAGATTTTGTGCGCGCACTTTCCAAAATGTCAAAACACACAATTAGCAATAAAAAAAACACACAAATAATAATGTTATCTACAAATTAATATTTGTTGTATATAAATATATAATTAGCTATATTACTGTTTACATTTGGCGCCTATTGTAGTACTAACAATAATCCCTAGAGTTGAGCTGAGTTGACGACAAGATTCGCATTTACAACTCGTGTTTTGTTAATTCTCATTTTATTACTATTCAAGATTACAAGGCATTCCAACGGGTTGCAGCGTGTTTTAGCGATAAGTATTTGTATTTCATGTAATTAACTCTCTGTAAGTGCTTTGTTGAATGCACTTGTAAGTGGCAAAGTGGCAACAATTGGCCCACATGTTTTATTTGCTGCATTCATCAATCTTGCTGGCATCCACAAGTAGCGCCTCTTAAAGCGTTTCACCTCACACTAAATTAATAAGCCGGCAAATGCATAAATTTGAATAATGATACATTGATTAATATCATTTTAATTATAGTCATCATCTCATTTGAAATTTGACTTTGTCTCAACTAATTTCATTATATTTGTAAATGTTATATATGGATTTTATTTTCTAATGCATTTTACCTTCAAACTAAATTGCAGCTAATAAATTCTCATAGAATTGTGCACTTGCCCGTCACGATTAGCATCCAGTCAAGTGCAAATTAATTCAATTTCCCTTTATTTAATTTCATTTGATTTTCTAATACAACAACATTTTATTTATTTCCGCAATATGCAAATGTAAAATTTCAGTGAATTTGTTGGGGGCTAATTGAAAGCAAAGAAAGTAAGTTGTGTAAAGTATTCTTAAAGATGTAAGTTTAAAATTAATATATCACAAATATCTTAGCTAAGCTTCTGCTAACATAATTTTAATTAAATTTTTATTTTTTAAGCGGGTTCTTTGAATAGATATCGTTTCAATTTCAGTCAATTTCTCCATAGAATTATTAAAATAAATAGCAGTCCCCATTGTCAAAAGTGTTGCATACTTTGGGGCTGTTATAAAAATTCTAGTTCTTTCAATGGCACAGTTTGTATAAAGTGGAATATGTTTGGCAGGTTTCTATTGTTTGATTAGCTGATAAGCAGCAAACCGATAATTAAACACAGTTTCTTTCAATTATAAATTCCTCAAGGTGGTTAAGCGCTAAACTGTTAATTAGCTATTCTGTGAAGTTTAGCCAGAACTAAGTAATTTAGGATGCCGGTGCTAAATAGATAATAACACTTTACCTGTTTTATTCTGATTTTATTTGTCTCTGATTTTTTTGGCAGTCTAGTACGGAATGAGCACTGGCCGACATTGAGTTTTATTTATACGGACGAAAATACATTTGTATACATTATGTATATACGTTGATTCTATATACACATATATACAAAGATTTGTATATCTCGACATGTTGAAAACGTTTCATGAACTTGACAATGAGCGATCAACTCGCAGGCCAGTTCAATGAAAGCATTTGCATTCCTATGAGACGCAAAGTGGGAGTGTCTGTGTGGGGAGGGGGTAGCTTTTCGGGAGTGGTGACGCACGTTCAACACCTGTGAACTTCTAAGCCAAAGGTGATCGAACGTCCTTCACAATGGAGTACTTTGCTACATCTTAGATTACCGTAGGAAGGCGTAAGGCAAAAAAATAAAATATAATATAATGTAACGCGCAGTCGTGAGCTGCAACTGATAACGTAATCAGCAGACGAAAGACATTGCGAAGAAGGTAGATCGACAGTCGAATACCCTATATTTTTAATCATGGCACGTGTGACTAATATTGAATGGAATACATTGTGAAATAATTTTCAAATACATTAATCAACAGCTGCATTCAGTTCAGCTCTCGACGTTTAATATTTTAAAAATTATTTAAATTGCCTATTAAATTAAAGGTCTGGCCCAGCTGGTATACATAATATGTAAGCTGTGTAATCCATGTAAAACATATACATATATATATATACAGCGTACAGCGTATTTGCATTGTAATATTTAGTGCTTTGTGCTGTGAGTGAAACGAGATGATTACCATATGTGATTTCGTTACACAACATCAGCATTGGGGCACATGGTCGGTCTGTCGCACATATCGCTCATTGGAAATAACTGGTTCTGTACCGGCGTGGACTGAAACAGTCCGCCTAAGGTTGGGACTCTACACACCACACTACTACAACCAGTAGTATATCTGACTTTGATTGCTCCTCATGTGTAAACGCATTGCAAGTGGTTCTGGTTCTGGTTCTGGTTCAGGCAGCTGTTTGGCTTGTCTTTCATTTTGCAGATCATCAACTCACCATTGTTAAGCCTGCACCACGCCACACCACATTATCCAAACGGCAACATATTTATATAAATAAATATATGTATAGATATATATAAATATATATTTATTTGGAGCACGCTGGCAAAGATTGCACTGAATTGTAGACAAGCGCGTTAAGCGATTTTCAAAACTGGCCCGTAATTCTTCTGACTGAGGCCCTTTTTAGCGATCTGCCAGTGAATGAATCGCGCCGCCAATCCGCAAAGAACTAAAAGCAACAATTGGTGGTTTGCGCCATTTATAGGGCGATCGGGCGAGCACTCTCGCTATGTTGGCTAACTGATAAGGATACAGTCGGGTTCTCTCCATATACTCTGCGAGCAGATATTGCACAATATATGCTAAAACAGTGAGCAACTGTTTACAATATTCTCTTCCATTCTCTCTCACTGCGACTATCTAACTAACTCACTTGTATTAAGTTCAATGGCTCATTTTCTCGGGGAACACATGCTGTAAGAGGCAATGATTTAATAAGTTCTGAGGGGTCCGATCATGATTAAGATTTACGTCTAGAAATAGAGAACCCGAATGATTAATGAAAACAACAAACAAAATAATATTTAGTAGTAGATGTGAAAATATGCAAGTTTTTATTTTTAAAACTTATACGAAATTTTGCAGTGAAAAATAACAACCTGCTGTGTAAGCAAAACAAACAAAAAAATTAAAAATAAATATTTCTAGCACCTATTACTAAAATATAAAGAGTATACATGAAATACAATTTGTCATATATAAAATATAAAGAGTATACATGAAGTACAATTTGTTATAGTGCTATCAAAAATTTCAAAACATTAAAACATAAACATAAATTAAATACTATATTCAAATGTAGTATTTTTAAGTGTGACACATTTTTTTAGTTAATAAAGGAAACTCAATTTAATGGGAATAGTCTTGAACGAACCGAATTGCAGTTGATTTAACTGGAAAATGTTTGTCGCATCTGGTGCCAAAGACCGCTTCGAATATCTTATCAAAAAAAAACAAAAAGATGATGGTAAAACCGTCGAAAAAATGGCTTTGCCATATTTATGTGTCAACGATGCGATAAGCCATACGCAAGACTGCCCAGAAGCAAACCGCACTGGAACAAATTGGTTAAATATGCGCATTAGAATATGAAACTATAGGTATATATGTATATATGTATATGGTGCCGGCCGGAGAGTCTGCTGGGGGAATCAGTTAAGGGTGTTGCGTCTAGACCACTATTGTTTAGATGATAAGAAACGCCTGCCACGGATTTAAAAATGTTCACAGTTAGTGGTCTAGCCATACAGATTAGATTACTACAGATTAGATATTACTGTCGGCCTTGTTCAACTGCTGCATAAAGACCATTTATTCAATGTGGCATGCAGCACATTAACACATTTATCTGCAGCGTTCTGTAACACACACACACACACGCACACACATATGCAAGTGGGCACACACTTTATTGTATGACTGTAAGTTCTGCTTTGATTTGATTTCTGTTTACGACGAGTCGCAGACAGCCTTATCAATTTGGGCAAAGTAAGCGTAGTTGTGTAGTTATGTGAATGCAAACACACATTCATACACACATACATACATACCAATATAAGTATATTTTAGTATTTCGGAATTTGAACTGCGTGCACTTATCACTAAAAGTGATTTCTAGTAGCACCAAGTCGAGTGTTGCCTTATTACATTTCAACGAGGCCAATTATAGGCAAATATATCTTCATTTTGCCGGCTGCAACTGGTTTTCTGTTTGCGCTTTTTGAAGGACCCTCAATTGAACTTGAAATAAATCCTAAATGGATTTGGGATAGGTAAGCAACCCAGAATCTAAACGTTATCAAATTTGGAGACAACACTTGACGTTGAATCAGCAAGCAAGAGAGAAAGCACGACTAGGAGAAACCTCGAACACCGCTGTTCAATTTATTAAATCGAGTTTATTTGCTACATTTTAGTTATGTTAAAAAAAAAAATAAAAAAAATTAACAAAATCAGAGGTCTCAATAAATCTTTTATCGTTGATCAGTAATATGCTTATTAGATATCATTTGTAATGCTATAAGCTTGCGTCTTTTACTGTTATTGAAAATTGAATTGTATCCATATTCGCGCATAGGGACGTTATCGATAAAATTAAATTAACTTGATATGAGCGCGGTATCAAAAAATAAGATTGATAAAATTTTAATGAGAATTATTTGCATTAAGAAATTGTTCACCTGATGAATTGAGTAAACAAAATAGTAAACATACACATGGTTTTTATAACTCTTTCATTTGAAACAGTAGATAAGCAAATATGAAAGCTAAATAAACAAATAATGATAAACATAAACTTTTCGAGCCAGGCGAGTTCAGTGAACGAAGCGCTTCACAACAAAGGACTTCATTTCGACAACAAAACCTAATTAAATTAATGTGGACAACGCCCGCCACAAACCCATAAAAGGCTGGGATGGCTTAAGGAAAGAGTCGCACCCGATTACATAGGGAGCTGTTATATTAATTAAATTGTCATTTCTGCTGCCATCACTCGAGCACGTAAGCAGCCAGCGCGAAGGGCATTCGACCAGCAACTACAGCCAATTCGCCAGTGGCCTCAAACCCAAACAAACGGCACTTGAGAGAGAGAGAGCCAACCAGATGCACTCTCTCACTCTCACTCTTTTTGACAGTCTGAGTAGCTCTTTCAGACGCGTTGAAATAGAAGTCAAAAATATTCTTTTTGTGTATTAAAAGATAAGTTGTACTTGGACATACACACACACACACACAGAGACAGACAGGGAGAGAGAGAGAGAGAGCGAGAGAAAGAAGTAAACAAAATCAAAGAAGGTGACTGAATGGTTTTATAAATGCACAAAGAGAATATTTATCGTGGGGGATACCATAAAAGCGGAAAAATCCAATAGAATGTGAATGTTTTGTCCTCAGTTGTTGTTGTGGTTGCTGTCATTATTGTGTCTTTGTATTGTGATTTGTGTATTTGTTGTTTTATCAATATGTAGTTCGGTTGCCGGGGATTCTGACGCGCCCAAATTAAAGTATTGCATTACACAATAAACTTACATAAACTTCTTGACGAATTTGTAGAATGTCACCAGAATGTACACAAGCATTGAGATTAGCTTCATATTTCGTTTTCGTTTTTGTTTTCCAAGTCAATAATAATATTCAAGTCTAGCAACTCCAAAATGCACTGCAAACTTCAACTCCCAATAATTTCACTTTTCATAACAACAATTTGGAAAACATTTTTTTTTTTTGTATTTATTGTTTGATATTTTTGGTATTATTAGATATATAATACTTTTTTTTTTTCTTTCGGACGAATTTTATGCACCCAGCTGAAATTTCACTATCAATGTCATTTCCGCGTTGAACACGTTTTCACACTAAGCTGACTCAAACAAAAAAGGGAGACTACGCGCTCTCAGACATTTGTGTGTGTATGTGGCGCCATCGTAGCAGACAAAGCGCAACTGAGCTATCAAAGAGACACACAGACAGCGAGAGAGAGAGAAAGAGAGAGTGTGCGTGTTTTGCAAACAGAAAGAGCTGGAGGGGCGGAGCTGTTGGAAGGAAAAGCATGGGCCAGCTTTCGGCTAAAGTTGGCGAACTTCAGAAAGATTCATGGACATTTGAGTGCCCTTTTAGTTTCAGTTTTTATTCACTTACATATATAATGAATATATTTAAAACATAAGCTAAATGCGAATAAATAAAGTTGTCGCCCAATAAATATTTAAAATTTTATTTTTTAATAATAATAGTATTTTGGTTACAATAAACAATTTTTTTTGCTCCCAATCCACCTGTCTGTGGCACTTGACAAATCAATATGCTATGCAAGTGTAGCGCATGCAGCACGCTCAATTGTTGGGCGCAGTGCAATAAACTTTTGTGTGGGCGCATTTAAGAGAAACAAGCAACTGTTGGCCAAAGAGTATATGTTCTGTAAGTTTAGTTAAGAGTGAGCAAAGCATGCGGCAGCGTAGAAAGCTCTGAAAAGCTCTCCAATCACTGAAAGCTCGCGACGCGCTTTAAAGCTCAGCACAGTGTCACAAATGCTAATGACTGGTAGTGAAATTGAATATAAGATTAAAACTTTCAGAAAGTTTTAAAATAAAAGCTTAGTGCAGACCAAAAATTACTTATGAAATTAAACAAAGGTTTAGATTATCAAATAAATTTTACTTAATATAAAATTAACTTTTGTAAAGGCAAAGGCTCAGTTGGCTAATAATTCGATGGCCTATAGTCATAGGCAGGTCCGATGCGTATCGATATATTGATGGGCTGATTCAAGTGATCCTTGATGCGTCTAAAATATACAAAATATGAACGGAAATTAAGTATTTGCCCACAATCGGGTAAACAAAAGACAAGTGGCTTATCTAATTTTTGTCTTGGCCAATATACACTTACTGTTTATCTGCATCAGTTTCGTAGTGCTGATAGCCCTTCCGTCTGGCCGATTTATTCATGCGCAGCGATCGTCGCAGCTCTTTGGGCAGCGGCTTATTGGCCTCCCTCCGTAGAAGGTCGCCCAGCTGCTGGCATTTGACGCTGAATGTCTGCCAGGCCAATCTGAGCAGACTGGATCCTTTGGCGCCACGGCTCCGGCTCCCATTTGGCGGGGCGTCGTGCAGCCGTGTGCTGGAGACGGCCCACGAAGACATATTGTTGTTGAGCTGCCTGGCCGCGGAAAAAGACTGAAAACTGAAAACTGAGAGCAGAAGCAGCAAACAGTAAACAGAAATACAAAAGTTAAGACAGCTGGTCAGCTGATAAGATTTGGCTTAGTTGTCTTTATCGACAATAGTCGGAGGCCAATCGACAGTCACGTTTAAACGGTATATTAAAGTGCCCTGCAACAATGAGGCCACTATTTTGCAATATCAACGACTAATTAACTAGTTCAAAATCAAATTACAATTGAGTCGATTACTTTTTGAATACAAACAGAATTTCAATAATTTGCCATCGATGACAGAAAGCACAAAAATATTTTCTGTGGCCGGGGACAGTAAATGTGCCGGGCCTGGTTTCGGTTCGGTTTCTGGTGCTGACCCTGGTGCAAAAACCAAAAAGGCAAATGTGTTGCTATGAATTTTTCGCATTGACAATTTTCAATAATATTTCCTAGCCTGCAGACAGAAATTTGTATTCATCCCTCTCTCTCTCGCTCTCTCACTCTCTGTTTCTATCTCTGTCTCTCGTTTTGTATATGCGTGCTTAGAGGATATGTCCAATGACAACATGTCCTGTAACAAAATACAAATAGCCAGTGCCTGCTGCCGGCTCGCATGTGGCCAACACCTCTGCCCTCTGTCTTGCTCGCTTGCTTCCTCGCTGGCTCGATGTGGCAATTGGTCTGCCCCGGCCACAGCTGCCCCAGACTTGTGCCACACAAGCAGCAGCACAACAGCAGCGCCTACATCCACAGTGCAGCAGATATCTAACAAACAAAATTGCATGTGGTTTCACGCAGTTTGCCTACACTAGCCGGCTCAATGTGATTGGTAGTAGAGGAGAAAAGAGTTTGGGGGGGAAGGGAGAGGGGTGATGGGAGAGGGGGTTTTGGGGTTGTGGTTTTGTTGGGGGTTTCAGTTTTCAGTCAGCACAGCTTGCATTGTTATAACGAAAATTCGTTTATTGCCATATTGCTGGCAGGGATTTCAAATTTGTCTTCAAAATGTTTTCATTTTGGCCGTCGGCCTCTTCTCTGCCTCAATTAGACGCAGCCATGAATCTGAACCAATTGCCACAAACAGCGTCAGCTGACGACACTTTAAGCACTGGCAGCGCTTTATTGGACAAATTATTTGATTTGCTATAAATAAAATCATTCCATAGTTAGTAGGAATTATATATTCAAATATATATATACATATGAGCAGTATATATATACTATATTTGGTCTTTTTATATATGACCCACTTTCTACTGTGTTAACAGAGGAATCAGATAGCATTCACAGGAGCAAAAAGTCAGATTTTATATAATTCTGTCACTCTTTTTAGTTTTTAATATAAATTTCATTTAGATATCAGCAAATTGTCTCTGGCTGTTATTTTGCTTGATCCTCTCGAATGGTTTTTGGATTCAATAATGTATTCTATTCATTCTTTAAATTCATTTATATAATAGTTTTTTTTTTAAGATTATGCTTCGCTCTTTTTAAAACATATTTGTGTGTTCTGCTAAAAAAATACATATATGGATGTGGACACAACTGTTGTAATATTTACAATTTGAATAGAATACTTTTTAAATTCAATTAAATAAAAGTTTTACGCAGCAATGAAGTGATTTTATGAAAATGGAAAATGAATCAGTAAAAATGATAAAAACCAAAAGCCTCTTTTGGCTATTCCACAACTAAAATTGATTGTCTTTTGCCGTTTTCTAAAGTCTGTTTTTGCTTCTATCAACGTTTATTGACAACTTGTAACATTGAGTGCCCGCCTCGAGCTGTCCCAAAGCTAACAAGGTAAGCATTAGCCAAATAAGTTACACACACACACAAACACACACACACACACACACACACACTCACACACACATACAAATTGCATTTAACATTCCATTTAAATACCAAATGCCAATAACGAATATAAAATCTTTTATTAAAAGGTAAGAATCAGCAAATTCAATGAGATAAACTAGTAGTTATCCAGTAATCGGAAGAATATATATATATATATATATATTTTTATATATATAAGGAAAATTTTACTTTTAAAGTATGCGTTTATAACGACTGTATTTTAATAATAATATTTACCAAATACCAAACGAATCTGGAACGGATCCAAACTTAATGCAGACTTCAGATAATTATCTCGACTTGGCTTTAAAAAATTATGTATATTATACATTAAACTTGGTTATATAGTTGTTTATATACAACTTCATAAAATCGAACGATTAGTGGATATAGAACTGTGTTCTCCATAATGTGTATTGATTTTGACTTTGTTAGTCAACAAAAGTGCAATAAAAGTAAATATCGTAATTATTACATTTTTCAGCAATGGCGAATGCATATATTTGTATATATATAAATATATATATGTACATACATATGTACATGTGCATTGACATCTCTCGGTTTTTGGCCAGAGATTTATTAAATTTTTAATAATATTCGAATTCGCAAATTTGACTTTTTGGTCGTTACGGATTTGTTTTTCCTATCCTGCTGAACTACTGAAGCTTAAAGGACCTGTGCTCTTTGGTTTTGATTTATTCATTTATTTTGCTGGCTGTCGGTGGCTGTTGCTTTTAAATATTTTGCATATTTTTCTTTCTCTCATATGTTTATGTCGACTATTGCGGATATCAATCAAATTTTTATTTGCCAACCTTCGCTTTATTTCGATTTTCAAATGTTTGTGGCAATTGCAAAATGAAGTTTTCGGTGCAATTTAGGTAACAGTTGGCCACAAAATTAAATGTTTCTGTGCCAAACTAATGTCAATATGCTCAGCTTAAAGGCTGCACCAGCTGCTAAATTAGACCAACTGCAAAGAGAGGGTGTGAAAAGAATAAGTTGCAAAAAAACAAAAAAAAAGGAAAAGGAAAAAGAATATGTAGAGAAAACTTCAAGGATTCGTTGCACGTTCGCATCTTTAACGCCATATGTTGACTTTTGCTACATTTTTGCGCACACAGCCATGCACATATCCTTTATCTTATATGCGCTATTTTATGCCTGCTGACAACAACAACAACAACAACACCAACAACAACAACAACAACAACAACATCAACAAAGTTCGCCGCTGGCCTACTCTTGCCTTTTACTCTTTTTACATACACTTAAAGCGGGTATTTTGATTTTGCAACAAACTGTGTAACGTCTTCAAGGTGGGTGTTTACAAATTGCCGAATCTATTTAGCCAAATCTGACAACCCGTCTATTTCTATTGATCAATTTGCTGACTACATTTGTGCATTTCCTTTTTCTTCAACTCGGATCAGAATACTATATAGGAATGAAGACTTAAAAAAAAAAAATATATTAATTTTAATTTTACATTAGCTTTTACAAATTTAAATTGTGCTTCAATTGAAAGGGTATTGATTATTCAGTGAGCCATTTCAAGCTGTTCTTGCTTGTTTCTACTTTCAACAGTTTTGTTATTGTTGATACTGTGGCTGCTGTTCTGCTCGCCTTGTTGCCATTAGATTGTGTGCCACACTTTGGCATTTTATAACATAAACTTTCATTTATTTTCGCTCGTCTTTTGGCACATCTTTGCCTGTAGTGGCTGTAATGCGCCCATGTTGTTCCATCGCTCGCATTGTAATGGCCAAGCCACATATGCTATGGCCACAAACAACTACACACAACTAACCACACACACACACACACACACACACATAGACATTTGCATATATAAACGAGTACCCAAGAAGTCGTCTGCTGTCTTGACATCTGTCTACCAGGCCCCCTATTGAAAATCGCCCAAAAAAAGAAAACAAGAAAAAAAAATATAAATTTACATTTGCATGCACATCAGCATTGGGTGTGCGTATATTTATCTCACTGACTGTGTCGTCAGCGGTCGCCAAAGTAGGCCGCCAGTTGTTGCTTAATGCGGCAAGGATATCAAAGCGGGCAGCAGTCCGCAGTCCGCAGTCTGTTTTCGGCTTAAGAGCGACAAGGACACAGTAGTAAAGAGCTCGTACTTATCTCAGTGTCCTTGAAGACTGACAAAAATTTCAGTGAAGCTGCAAAGTTGGCTCAGATTGGAAAACTACATGTACTTGCGATGGGAATTATAAATTTTAGCATTAAAATATAATTTGGTTATTCAGAATTCTGCCAAAGTTTCAGAATAAGTGTTCTGTTAGTAAACTGGAATTTAACAAAATAATTCGATTGTTTTTAGCTGCATTTTGTTTCTCTGAAAACCACTTTAATAATGTATAAATATGACTATCAGATTCTTAGGTTTGAAATGACAATAAAGGGGTAATTGAAAGCTATTTATACCCTTAACCCATTAAAAATGGGTAAAAAGGGTATAATGGTTTTGTGCAAATGTATGTAACAGGCAGAAGGAAGCATCTCCGACCCCATAAACGATCAACAGCCTAGTCGATATAGCCCTGTCCGTCTGTCCGTCCGTCCGTCCGTCTGTCTGTCTGTATGAACGCGCGGATCTTAGAGACTATAACAGCTAGCGACTTCAGATTTGAAATATAAGTTCTCGTGTACCAAATCAAGTTTGCTTTATTTTATCGATAACTGTCCCAGTTTCTGAATTATCGATACATTTCGATTTCCGATTGCAAAAAATTCCACAATTTAAAAGGCTTCTTATTTGTACATAATATGCATGTACATATTATTGATCAATTGCCAAAATTTCATTAAGATCGGATAAGAAACACAAAAGTTATAGTCGAAAATATATTTTCATATTGATCTTCTTGTTGTCAGCAGCCGCAAGCATTTTCTGTATGCATAAATAGGCGAGCGCATGTGTGAGAAAGAGATGGGATGATAATCGACGCTAGCGTCAATATATTTGTGTGTATTCTGCAGAACCCCGATAAGTACTGTTTCGTGTACGCATGTATGTTTGTATGTATGTATGTATATGCTTGAGAGTAAAAAGACTGTAAGAAATGCACTTGCAGAACTGAACATTTCAGTCCAAATCATCTTAAAGGGAAATTTGCCAATGAAATTAGTATATATTTAAATGGGTTAAGGGTATATCCTAGTCGAGCCAACTCGACTACATCATCTTACTTGTATATTTAAATATTGTGTATTTTTCCCAAAGAAGCAGCACACCTTAATACATTATTTATAATGATTTATTAAATAATTGCAATAACTATATGATGACATGTTAGATTGATCTGAAATCTGCTTCTTTGCATTTATATTTTAGCTGCAGGTCTTCTCCAGGAGAGATTTGCCTGCCTTTTGGCTTGTGTGTTTTCAATGCCATAAAAACAAAAGAAGTAATATTGCCTTCTGGCCTCAGGCATATTTAACGACACCCACTTCCATAACTTAAGCCTGCAGAGGAGCTCCACCAAATATTTGAATATTAGCTGGAAAAAAGCAAATAAAAACAACTCAAAAAGTGTTGCCGTCTCCGATGTACGTTTTAGATTTGACAACAAATCCAATTCGCATATATCATTGTAGCGGCTCATTGCGGAAACGGAGAAACTGTCGGTCCTGCCTAGCCTTAGGCTGTCAGGACTGCCAAGTCCAAGGGCCAGCAGGACTCTGGGAAAGCAACTCCAACTTTTCTCGATCTATTTGTTCTTTTGCACATATCAAACAACCCACACAATCGACCGACCATTTGGCTTAAATATTTTATGCAAATTTTCAATGTAATAAAAATTTCTACATGCCCCACACACACACTCGCACACACACACACACAGATAGACAAAGGCAAATAAAAATTGATGCCAATGCCGTTTGTCTTCCAATACATTTCTTTTGCTTTTGCCCCCCCCACCCCGCCTTAAATCCTATCCATTTAGGCGTGTTTGTGTGCAAGTGCGCTGCCAATGATTTTCAATATGTCGCCACTCTCGGGTAGTGGTGGTGGTGGTGGTGGTGGTGGTGCTGGTGGTTGGTGACTGGGTGCTGGTAGGGTTATCTTGCAGCCAAGCCCAAAACCCTTGCCACAGCAGCAGCAGCAGCAGCAGCCTGTAACAAATGTCGAGTTAATGCTTTTGCTGACGAGGATGTCACCAATACCACCGACAATGAATGCCGCATGGACATGACCTCAATTGCATTGGCTATACACACACTCACACTGTCACACTCTCACACACTCACACACACAGACACACAGAGTGACATACAAATTGGTTTGATCGACACCAATACCTAAGGGTTGCAATATATGCGAGTCAACTTCCCCATCGCCTCCGCGAATCAGAGTGACAAGGCCAGAGTAACACATTCCCATCACTGTCATCTTTTAGGCTGACAAGTGCGAGTGCGGCATTACGAGATGTCGTTGCAGGGCGCGATTGCAGCAGTGGCAGTGGCAGAGGCAGCTGTACGCCCAACACCCAGTTACCCTGCACTAAAAATACTAATAAGTGTATAGTGCAAATACAACTGCAATCTGAATTCCCAGAACTGCAAGTGTATATTAAATTTGGCTACAGGGTATTTGCTAGTCTGGCCGAGCACTCTTACTTGTTTGCCACGCTGCATTTTTCCCTTTTGCCTGACGCCGACATATTTTCAGTTGGTTTTCACTTTCCTCATTTTGTTCGTCTTAATTTGTTGAACGCATCAACACATTTTGGCAAGGTATCTTTTCAGTCTGATGGCTTAGATTCGAGCCATTGCGGTACATCTGTCTGCTGGATTCATTGTTTTGTGTTTATGATGCACTTAAATTTAATATTTAATTTTTATGTATTTTGACAGAAAATGCAGCTACAAAGTTTCCACATGTTATTTGCCATGAGGAAACATGAAAGGTTGCTTGCTGGAATTGGATTGGGGGTCATTTGAAAGTGAATTTGTGTAAATTTAATTTTTAATGCATTTAATAATATATATTTAAGAAAATAATACTGCATAGTAATCAGTTCCAAATTTGACAGGATTTTAGATAATACAAATAAATGCTTAATCATTAGATGATACAAACAACTGAGATTTATTTATTTAATGTCAACTGAAGTTATTGGAGTTAAATTAAATTAAATTTAACATAAAATTTAAAATTATATATCGATTGGAAAATAAGAAATATTTAATGGATAAAATACTTAATTATAATGATTTTAATAGCCAATCAGTTTTACATATTTGTTAATAATTCATTATTATGCAAAATAAAATATTAAAAAAAAAAACTGAAGTTATTGGAGATAAATTTAATTAAATTTAACATCAAATAAAAATTTTATATAGATTAGAAAATAAGAAATATTTAAAGGTTAAAATACGTAATTTTAAAGTTTTTTTTTTACAGCCAATCAGTTAATAATTTATTATTATACAAAATAAAATAATACAAAAATAAATAATTATAATGCCAACAACTGAGATGTATTTATTTAATGTCAACTAAAGTTATTGGAGTTAAATTAAATTAAATTTAACATAAAATTTAAAATTATATATAGATAAGAAAATAAGAAATATTGAAAGGATATAATACTTAATTATAATAATTTTAATAGCCAATCAGTTTTAGAGATTTGTTAATAATTCATTATTATGCAAAATGAATATTATGCAAAACTAAAATTATTGAAATTAAATTAAATTAAATTTAACTGAAAATTTAAAATTATGTATGGATTAGAAAATAAGAAATATTTAAAGGATAGAATACATCATTAACTTAATATCCAATCAGTTTTATAGAGTTATTAATAATTAATTACCAATAAGCTAGATCTTTTCGCATTTCAAACATTTTATTGTGTGGCGTGGGATTTGCTTAAAGTTTGAATAATATTTTTAATTATTACATAAAAGTAGATTTCAGTTGCAATTTCAACTTTAGCAAACAGACAAACTTACACTTAACTCTTACATATTTTCCAACTGAAAATTAAATTATAGCCTGCATTGACTAGTTGCAACTATCAGTATAGTTAAGCTCGCTTGCCACATAGCGACACACTTAACCCACCTATCCTTTATACATATTTAATGTGGTAGTATATAGCCTTAGCCAGTCGCTTGCCCCATTACGGTTGACGCACATCTCGTAGCACATTTCTGTGCGTCTCTGGTGTGGCACGTGTGCGCGTCTTGTATATGCCCCGTTTCGCAGCATTGCTTGGCATTCATTTTTTGTTTCCGTTTTTTTGTTATGCTCAACATAATTCTAATCAACAGTTTGTATCGATAAATAACATCAGTGGGGCAACCAACCCCATCCAGGCAACGCTAATGAGGACCTCCCCCCTCTCCATCCTTAAAATAGGTACCTGGAAGGGCCAGCGAAAAATGTCGAAGAAGAATGCGCTTTTCTTTGCATAAGATTCGAGTGTCTCGTAAAAATTTCAATTATCCTAAATGATTAACTTTGTTTATTACACTGGTTAGGTTGCCGGGCCGGGTAGGGGTTGGGGATGGGGCTGGGGCTGGGGCGTTGCAAGGACGCGCTTCGTCCTGGCGCATCATTTATCAGTTTATGACTTGATTCTATTATTTATTGGCACTCGAATTGAGGGTGGCTGGCAGCAGGAAGCAACAGCGACAGAATTCCTGAGACGGAGCAGCCTTCGACGCGTCGTAATTTCAATTATAATTATGTGCAAATCGTAAAAAAAGAGAGAGAGAGAAAATGCCACCTTCTGCGCCTAAGATAAAAATCACTTAGTGCGCACACACACCCACACCAACACCCACACACACACACACACACACACACACACACACACACACACACATGCAAAGTTTATAGCTAACAAAAATCGTTAATAAATTAAGCGGAAATATATTTTCCCAGCCATTGCCGGAGGTCATTGTTGTTGTTGTTGTTGTTGCTGTTGTTGTTGCTGTTGTTATTGTTATTGTTGTTGTTGCCTCGCTCCATTTGGTCCTTTTAGCAAATACTCGTATAATGCTTTGGCTGGGTAATGGTTTTTTAATTTTAGTGTCGTTGAAATTATGGTCGAAACAATAATTTAATAAGTTAATGTCTTCTTCTGCTTCTTAGAGCCATCTCCCTCTATATTTTCCTTTCTTTCTCTATCGCTCTCTTTGTTTTTTTTTTTCTTCTCTTGCCAAAGGCAAAAGCAGCGCGTTGGTAGCGTAAACAATTTTCATTTAACCCCCTGCCCTTGTTGCTCGTGTGAGGCAACCAACAATTTTCTTGCACTGGCAACAATGTTATTTATGTATACAACTTGCTGTTGTTGTTGTTGTTGTTGCTGTTGTTGTGCTGCTACTGTTTTGCAGCCAGCAGGTGGAAAGTTAGCGGGGGTGCAGGTCGCAGATTGTGGCTTTTGAGGGTTGTAATAGTCCTTTGTACGCCTGCTGCTTAAATTGTTTTCCCCAGCGGGGTGCCAAACAGCTGCTGGATTGTTGCCATAGCCAGTGGCTATTAGCCACTACCCAGAGCCAGAACTTAAGTAACTGATCAACTTTAAGTAAATACCTACACATATACATATATATATATGTATATGTATATAGCGTTTAGTTGAGCTGCTCTTTTGTCCAGCTACAGCTTTAAACCTCACCCAAATCATTTTCAATTTGTCTTAGTTGTTTGTTTTGTTAAATCTCAGGTTACCCACAACGCTCCCCATCCCCCCATCCCTGGTTGCTGCAGCTTAGAACCCTTGAAAACTCCATCAGACACAATTGCGTCATGTAATGGCCACAACTTTATGACTTGGATGCTTTTTTATTTCATATATCGTATGTAATTTGATGTTTTATGTTTTTCGGGCACATTTTGAAGGTTTACTGTGGCCAGTCAGCTAGCCAGGTTAGCTAGGAATTTTGCATAAATATTTTATTATACTTTACGATTTTGTTTTTTTTTTTTTTTATTTACTTTTCCCAGACCCCTAAACAAAACAAATACAAAAAAAGAAAAAAAAAAAAAAAAAAACACAGACAGATTCGGGCTGCAGCAAATTTTTCGAAGCAAGCCGAATAAAATAACATGGGCAAAAAATAACGAGAATGACGACAAGGCTGACATGCCATGTGTCCTGTATCCTGTCTCTAGGTAGCCTGACATTTTTGGTTTGTTGCTTGCTAAAAGCAAAAAAGGAAAAATAAAGGGAACAAAAGGGAAAAAGCCGAGTAACAAAAACACACACGCAAAACACAACCAATTTGTGTCATCATAATTGTAATTCGTAGTCGGCTGCTGCTGTGTCAGCTGTCTCGCTCTGTCGCAATCATCTCTCTCTCTCACACATACAAACACAACCGCACTGCGAAATTCTGCATTTACATTTTGTAAATTTCAAATTCACCTTTAAAAATATATTTTACAAATTTTATAAATATATATTTTGCTAAATTTTGATTACGCTAAAGGGAATTAATGGTAAAAACAAAACCGAAAGAGGAAAAGAGATAGCGATTGGATAGGTGAGTGAGAGGCACCTATTACTTTTGTCAAATTAATTTGGCAAATTAAAAAGAGATAGAACTAGAGAGTGAGAGCGAGAGAGGGGGAGAGGGACACAGACTCTCTGCGGAGATACATCAATAAGGAGCTGGAATGTCGGTCTGTATCCCAGACAGACAGAAATAAAAGATCCTGCGGATAAGTTCAAGTGGAAAAGATAAAAAGGTAACGGTACCCTTTGTGCGCAATCAGTCATGAAATCCATTATGATGATTGTTAAAAGTATTTCTTGTGGCATTGCGCAAATAATCGTGGCCCCACCAAGTATTTAAAAAGTAATAAAAACATTGCCAAAAATGTGCTCAACTCAAATTATAAAGGTTTCGGATGGGAAATAACTTTGTGGCCGAAAAGGAAATTAATAATAACAAAAAGGACAACTATGTGGGCATAAAACAAAATAAAACACAGCCAAAACAATGCGAAATCAAACAAAAAGTAAAGAGCCATTGCTCAATGGAAAAGCGATGGAAAAGTCAGCGCCACCAGCAGCTTCCTCTATATTTAGATGTGGAGACACAGAAAAGAGAGCGAGAGAGAGAGAGAGAGAGAGAGAGAGAGAAAGAAAGAATGAGGAAGAACAAGTGGAACTCTTATAGCCAGGCAATCAGCGCATAAGCACGCCCTGTAATCAAGCATAGACCCCTGGCAAGGACCCCAAACAAAACCAAACCAAACCAAACCAACCCAACCGAATCCAACCCAACAAACCAAACTGTGGCGCAGCGTAGCAAATTTAAAAGTTTTATAATTAAAATTGGAAAAAAAAGAGAATGAGTGGCGCATGTTTTCTCGCACTCACTGTGTGCGCAGATAATCACTGACCGTTCTCAGAAAAGAGTAGAACAATTAAGACGCCATATAAGAATTCCTGGAAAGAGAAATGGATTTTCATTAAACTGTTCATTTTGTGTTTTATCAAAAAGCATTTTATTTTTATAATCAGTTTCTATTTATCGATGCGAAATCGCTTCTGGGAACACACGGAAAATCATTGACTCTTTGCTGACCAATGGGGCATGATTGAAGCTTTTCAACGTCATTTGCTAAAAATAACAGCAGCGATTTGGTACGGGCAGCACTCCTTATAATGTACCATATGTCAGCTGCAAACTGGCTGTGTGTCAGACATTCCCATAATGGTGCCCCCTTCATTCTTCATTCTCCATTCCCCATTTTTGGAAACCAACGTTTCTAATTGCCACACTTATCATGCATGGCATAATTGCTTTGCTCAATTTTCCACACATGGTTCAATGAAGTGCAACACTTAAGTTGTGAGTTGAGAAATTGGAACATGCTTGATTTAGACGTGCATCAATCATACGAGAGAGAGAGAGAGAGAGAGAGAGAGAGTAGTGAGGGAGAGCACTGAATAATTAAAATTCACATTAGTTGACAATTAACAGTAATTTGTGTGATAAACAGGCAAAATCAATTATTCGGCCAAGCGTCGCTTCTATTATTGACATCGACGCATATTAACAGTTATGCTTTTCCATTAAATATGCATTTGTTTCAATTACCTCACAAATCTTTCACATATGTGCTTCTGTCTGTGTGTGTGTGTGGAATGAGGAAAAATATGGAAAGTTATTTTCATGCTAATTACAACTTCTAGAGACATGCAGCTAAAGCAGTTGTGTGGCTGCTACTCGTGCGCCAGTTGAAGATGCATCACTTGGGGCATTTAAATTTTCAAGTTTTAATGCAAAAACCACACACACACACACACACACGCAGGCACACACACTCGTTTGCTGACACATATGCATATATGAGACGCAAATTAACTTATGGAAACAATGAGACTCGTAGGCATCGCCCACATCATCAGCAACTTCATCATTTCCATCATTATTTTCAACGTTATCATCGTCTTCATTGTTGTCGTTGACGACGCTGGATAATAGCCAGGTATACTATGTGCCACATACATATTTACACATATGTATGCTGCAGGTAGACACACACACACACACATTGTAGGCACATATATACAACTGACACAGTTATTACCCAAATGCCTCGACGACGCAGCCAAGTAGTTGGAATTGTTCACAATAAGGAAGAAATTTGCAAATCGACGAAGCTTTAAATGCTCTTTTAATCTTGTATAATTAAATAATATTCAAATATGTATGTAAATGTTGAATGAATAAATTTTCAATTACTTATGTTTCTAGTATTTGGTTTCTTTTCAATGTCTTTTTTATAGAATATGTTACAGGAGCAGTGGAAATACCAAGGCTTAGCTCCAGATACATAAAGAGACTCTCTGATCAGCAAAACCAGCTAACAACTAATCTGCTTGACAACATTGGAGTAAAGGGACTAAAACGCTGATATAACCAATCAATAACCCAATAGCCTTATAAAAATTAAGTAATAAATTTGATTTTTTTATCAACTTACTTTCCCAAGACCGCATACATATAATGATGATGTAAAAGAGTTTAATGTATTGTTACATCATTTAATGATAGTCCCCCAGGGACAGATTACAGAGAACAGAAAACAGACAAAAAATAATATTATTTATATTTATATATTGATAAATAAATATCAAGCAATAAATGAAGAAATAAATATTAATGTTGGTTACCCAAAAAAAAAAGAAAAGAAAAAACATTATGTTTCCTGAAGTAATTTTTTAAGCTTTAAAATTATGTATCTCAATAATAAACAATACTAATATTTAGTTCTATAAATGAGCGAAAAACTAGGGAAGAAATATCCAATTGTGGCACAAACAACACGCTTGTTGCACCGTGCCGCTTTGAGCAAAGGGTATGAATATGTTGCATGCCCACGGGCGTCCCAGGAAATTGTGGCAATTTCGCTAGACTTTTGTGCAGCGAAAGTGCGCGCATGCAACTTACTTTTGCTTGTTTTCATTCTTAATTAATAATTAAGAAATAAGCATGACAAGCGGCAGGCAGCAAGCGGCAGGCAGCAAGCGGCAGGCAGCAAGCGGCAGGCAGTAAGCGGCAGGCGGCAGGCAACAGTGGCGACAATCTTATTGTTGTTGCTGCATTTGTTGTTGTTGTTCTTGTTGTTGAGTGTGGCACTGCTCGAGGCGCTCAATTCATGTGGTTTAATTAGCTAGCTGGCTAAGACTTGGCTTAAATCATCTACTTTTCAGCTTAATGCTAATTGCCATGGCCACCTAATTGCCAGTTTGTTAGTCAGCTCAGCTTTGTTTTGCCAACTCGTTTGCTGCACAGTCAATGATTCTAGATGATTTTAAATTAACTTACACACACAAACACACAAGCACACAAACACACATACACGCAAACAATGGCAATTTCAATTCAATAAAATGCAAAAATATTGGTAAAAGCAAAAGTAGTAAAGCTGTCAAGAAGCTCATAAAAATGTAAAAATTGTTCAGCCAGCGAACCACTTAAAAAGCAAACCACATTGTGTGGGTGTGTGTGCGGGTGTGTGTGTGTGTGTGTGTGTGAGCAAGCAGCAATTCATTGACAATATGGACGGGTGTGCGTGTGCACTCAAACCAACGCACTTCCGGTTTAATTAAACGGAAACTGATTTAATTGCATATTTGATGAGCGTTGAGGCTGCGGCCAAAATGGATGGCTAGGCGCAATACCGAGATCCTTGGCGTTGTTGTAATCCTTCGCTTGTTGTTGTTGTGGTTGCCATTTAGTGATGTTGTTGTTGTTGCTGTTGTTGTTGCTGTTGCCGTCGCTAGGCGCACTTAGTTATGCAACAGTAACAAGAAACAGCCACAACGCCAAAGACTATGTATATGACTTGACGCTTTGAGAGCTTAGCATAAATTGTGATGAATACTAAAAAGGCATTTTATTCATGCCTCACTTAATTACACACCCAAGAACTCGCACACTCACAGAACCACACAGAGTGTTGATCTTTGTCGCCTTGCAACTGTGAAAAAGTGGCAATATCCTTGTCGTCCTTGTCACCTAAGCGAAATAAATAAATAAAATGTTAACGCCACTAAAGTCAGGCAAATTCAGCGCAGAGAATCAGTTTCGCTTATGCGCGAATTCTGAAAATATCTGAAATTCTTTTTTCTGAATATCTCCAAATAAGTAAAGAGAACAAAAATTAAATTCGTTAATTGCAAGTAGGAGTTTCTTTATGTCACTTTAATTAAAAGCATATTGGATTTTTGAAACTTGACAGTCGGCATTTGCCGCTTTTATCAGTTCGCGAAATGACTTTTCACGAGTTAACTTTTCGCATAAACATTGTTTTGACTTAGTTATTTCAGCTGTGCGTCTTGGCCAGATAGTTAATTTTTATTATTTCCTCTTAGCGACACACAGCCAATGAAATTGACATTGTCCAGCATTTTGCACTCTCTTTTTGGGACGGCTGCTGGCTTTTAATTTAATGTGCGCATTTTTATGAACATGTTAATTTGATATTCAATAAAGTTGGTTTGATTTTCGGCATTTAATGGATTCTTGCATTTAATGACATGCCGCCTGGCCCAGCTGCCCCGGCAGCCACTCCCATCCCAATCCTCTACTCGGTGCTGTGTTTTAATGCGCTTCCCCTCACTTCCCTTCCCTTCGGTCAGTCAACGCTTCGCTGAAGATTACGAAGTCCACGTTTTCTGCCCCAACCACCCACGCATCTCGGTAGTGTGGCAGGGGTGCAAATTGCTGCACAGCTTGTTGGGTTTGTGATTTGTGTGCAAAATGCGTACTTCCCTACAGCAGAGGTGTGGGAACGGTGGGGAGGTGTGGCCAAAGTAAAACTGAGATTGTGAAATGTGAAAATCTATGCATAAAAGTGTGCTATTAATAATTTGTTTAGCACTTGGATTCGTTTTGAGTAGCTGCAGCTAATTAGCATAAAAAAGTTTACCCAACCAAAGCGAACTGAATTTCAAATGAAAATATTTGGGGGAAGCTTATCGAAATATGAAATGAAATGTGTGTGTTTAAGAATGGAATATTTGCGAGTAAAAAGGAAAAGTTCAATTATGGGATAAAATATTAATGAGTAATGAGTTCGAATACCTTATAGATTTAAACTGATTTTGATTTTGTTAAATTAAGAAAGAGTGTGTCTGTTTATAGTGTATTCATTCGATTTAGATTTTGGTATATATTATGCGCTGCTAAAAATAGGCAAACTCTTTAGGTTTTTAGATGTTTTCATCTTTTGTTGCTGTGCTCCAGCTTTTCATTTGAGCTCGTACTCGAATTGTTGTCACCAGTTTTCAGTGAGTGCTTAACCATCTCGCTCATAAAACCCACCTGATTTTAATTTAAGGACCTGCCGGAGTGCAAGAAAAGTCGAAGGCGAAGTTCTTACCTTTTCAGTTCTACGTTTTTATGATTTTGCAGCACATTATTGAGTAATTATGCGGCATCAGAAGGTAAGCCATTCATCAGGCAGTGCCAACTTATTATTACGACTGTCTAGTTACCCAAGAAGCTGAACGTCTTCGTCATTCCCATCGACCCAGTCTCTGTTTCCGGCAATTTTTATGAACACTCAAAATGCAAACACATAACATTAACAGACTCATTAACTGCGAACAAAGCAAATATAATTTGTAGCCCAATAAATTTGCTATATTCAGTCGTATAGCCGCCTACCCCCCAATGCTCCTGCTGCTGTTTGCCCTGTTCTGGAATATGGCCTTAACAAATAAGCAGAGCCCAAGAGAGCGGAAGCCACAAAACAGGGGTGAAAAATTCGAAGCTAGATAAAACGAAATGTGAAGCGGCGAGACCAGAATAGAACCGGGACCAAAAAAGAAAAGAAAAAAGAAAGGCGAAAGAATGAAAGAAATGCAAGAAAAGAAGGAATCATTTTATTACTTTTGGCGCGGCAACAGATTTCGCTGGCACAAAAATGAATTTAGCATAAATGAAACATTTTTACGAGCTGCCATTACGGGCCAAAGCAACATGACAACAATAAAAACAAACAGAAAACACATAATATACACAAAAAGACAAAAAAATAAACGAAAAAAAGAAACAATACGAAAACAAAGCAACAGACAGACAAACAGACTGCAAAACAAAAACAAATATTTGGTCAGACAAGACGCAAATGATGAACAGCCTCATCCAACAATTTATGTATGCGCAACGCGTCCTACATACTTATATATAAATCTTCTACATCAAATATGTATGTAGTAGGTTTGTACAAACGTACACTCACATGTGTACACTCCGAAAAAGTAACCGATTCAAGTCGGCTTAAATTAGGAAATATCGCAAAACTTATAGTACAATTATAGCAGTGAAAACTAAATTATATTTCTTTCCCAACTTTATTCACATCAATTGATTTTTCTTCTTCTTCAAGTTGATCACACAACAGACAACGATCCACGTCGATATCAATGTTATTTACAGCTGTTAAGTTACAGTCTTCTTACTACGTCACTAGTAACCTGTTATCTACATTACAAGTGGCCTGCTACACAAGTGTATTTTAAATGGTACAACTTTAAGCACAATTCACGAATCAAAAAAGTTATCGATATTGAAGAGCCTTGTATAAAAAAAGGTGTCAAACAGATCGTGAAATATTTCGCGGTGGAATTTTGACGGCCGGCCTTGAGGTCGCAAAACTGAAATCCACAATGTTAACTCACTGTTAACTTTTGTGGATTCTGTGAACAGCTGTTCGACTGTGTCAACATAATTAACTGGATAAACATATTTTAACGGTGGTTATTGGCAAGCAACCGTTAAAGCGGTAAGTGGATCGAAATGGAAATATTAAGTTATAAATAAGAAAATATTTGAATTTTCAAGAAAAAGTGTACTTAGGCGAAAGCGTAAAGGAGAGAAAATTGTTTAATTGCATTTTTGGCTTTCGGCACGTATTTTTTTTTTTTAGGATCCACAATCGAAATAAATTGTAAACAGTGCTTTATCCTGTAAATCAGCAGATTAGCTCTTAAATTAATTATATGACCAACAATTTTTTGACAAAAAATATCATATTTTAAGAGTAGCTAAAGAGGCATTGAATAAGTTGTATAAATGTTTTTGATATGTTTATTTATAAAAAAAGACAAAA
Source organism: Drosophila mimica (assembly GCA_037043585.1). Classification (NCBI taxonomy): domain Eukaryota; kingdom Metazoa; phylum Arthropoda; class Insecta; order Diptera; family Drosophilidae; genus Drosophila; species Drosophila mimica. The sequence goes on from JBAMBE010000661.1 coordinate 3,183,549, forward strand.
ACTTAAGTTTGTCGTCCGCATTATTCTGCTTAAGACTTGATTTCTACTACTTGATTTCTTTTCTCTAACTGCATATATTTAAGCGCATGTGTGTCTGCTGTCACAAACTATGTGTATAGTAAATATATACAAACACACACACACAAACACCCTCACCCACACACACACACAGACATCCAGAGTTGAGCAGATAGCTCTGTGCAATAAAAAACATCATCGAAGCCATTTGTCAAAAGCAGCAACAGTCCAAAAGAGAGGAACCAACGAGAAGCACTTCGTATTTCGTATTCATTGCCAAAAATCACAATAACTGCGTTGCACGGCGGAGACGGATCCGGTGTGGCGGGTATGGCGGGTGTGGGGGGTGGGTGTGTTCGGGACAAGTTCACAGCTTGGCTCGTTGTTATAGCGCTACGAAGTAGGCAAGACATAAAGTGCCATCTCCCAATTTCCCTTTTCAGCCATGAATTGCTGGCAATACGCTAACTTTTGTGTCCAAACACGCGCGTCTACAAAATGCGTTGGCCAAACTCACTCACGACCCACACAACCACACAACAATCCGGATCCGGATCCGGGGCATTTTAAAGCGTGCCTGGGACAACGGCGTCAACGGCGTCGTCTGCTGCGAGTAGCGCATAAATAATCCCGTTGCCTCACGGCTGTTGAAATGGCGTGAAATAATAAAAGCGACGTGAAAGCAATAGCGACCAGGCAATCGCAATCGCCATCGCAATGGCAACTGTCGCAGCAGCAGCAGCAGCAACATCAACATCAACAGCAACAGCAACAGCAACAGCAACACTAACGGTAACAGAAGTTGAGCTTTGAAGCAGATATTTCCATTGTTGTTGCTCTGGTTGTTGTTGCTGCCTTGTTGTTAGGTTGTTGTTGCCCTTGTTGCTGTTATTTGGAATTGGCACAGAGTCCAGCTGCAGGCAATGCGGCCTCGTCCACTGGGCGCTAAGCGGAATCGCAGTTTTTAGCGCCGGTGCGAGTATTTTTGCATAGTGCATTAAGTGGCTGCCTCGATTGCGTATACGCCGTGAATGTGTGTGTGGCATGCCACTGAGAAAGCGAAGTGGCAAACAAAGTGTACTGGAATAGGAAGAGCAAGTTCAGCTGCCTGAATAGAAACGCGCAGTTGAAAAAAAACTACACTCAGAACAAAAATTGCTCTATATTTGAAAACAATTTGTGTACTTTTGGGGCTAAAGGTAGTCCAAAAAAATGATGCAGAGAAATTTAGAAATATATCTAAATCGTTAGGCTCTTTCTAAAAACAGGCATTTTCTTTTCTTTTCCCAGGTCAGATTCACAGGCAATTTATATATGTCACCAAAGAATTCTTAAATTATCTTTTCGTTACTTATTTTATTTTAAGATTTTTCATATACAAAAATGTAAGATAGATTTTATAAAGCATTCGTAAGGTAGGCAATAGCTAACTTTAACACATGTGTCTTCAAACAAATTTTACAGAAGTTTAGAATGGAAATTCTGTAATCAAAAGTGTTTTTTTTTTCATATACATTTTAGCAATAAGTTTGGATGATTTTTCTGTGTGTACGTACAAATGCCCCAAGTAATCAAGGTCACTGATGAGTTTGCTTGGCAAACTTCTTCCTTAGTCATCCAGCTTATAGTTTTACTTTACTTTCGGCTGATTACATCAAAGCATGAACGTAACTGAAAATTATTAAAATTTATGCATCACTAAAAGATAATAAAATTGACATCAATGCAGTATGTTAAATTACATAAGTTGTGCCACAGAAAGATGCCCCGCGCACAACTTGAGCCACTTGTAAGTATGCAAGAATAACTGACTAACTAACTCGAAAACTTGCAAAGTTCGCTTCTGACTTTGCAGCTTGTTGTGGTCACATGCAGCATGCAACAATACAGCCTGATTGAGCTAGTCTTCAATCAAGAAATAAACGTTGGCATGGACACTTAAAGTTCGGACCGAATTTACCTGTCAGTCAGCTACAAAATTGTTTACATCTTATATGATTTATGGGTGGCTAAGGGAAAACTGAGCAGCGAGCATTCTGGCAATTTATGAAAGTTATTGTGGTTGGGGCTTGGAGCGAGAGGAGAGTTGGGGCAACTCAAACCACAAAACGCCGCCAGGAAACAGAGGGCCATGAACTACGACCTCAACTCCTGGCCCTTCGGGATTAGAGACAAATTAAAATTGTAATATTTTATTTATGTGAGTTGTGTTATTGTAAATTGTGTTGTAGTTGTTGTTGTTGTTGTTGTGGCACAGTAACTGCTGAGGCAGGACATTCGTCCTGCCACATTGTCATTCGGTTGGCGCGTTAGCTGCTGGAATGAGGGGGTGTACTTTGATGGGTTGGGGAGGGAATGTGGAGGGGTGTGCTCAGTTCTCGGCTGGTCTGTTGGTCTGTTGGTATTAGGGGTTAATTTGTGTGTTTATTGCAGTTGGCCAAGTTTGCGCTTGTGTTTGTATTTGTGTCGCCGTGGGTGGGCGGTAGATACTTAAATGTATTTACACGCGATACAGCAGCAACAATAACAAATAGGACCAACAGCAACAGCAACAACAACAATAACAAACAATAAGCAACAAAACAGCAAACGGCAAATGCCGAACGGCAAACGAAAAATTGTAGACTATTTAAGAAATTTATGTGCGGATGTTTCGCCGTCGGGATATTTCCGGTTTATGATGATTATGTTTTGCGCGCTGCCACCCGCACTTTCAGGCACCAAACCCCTCCACGGCCACCATTTGGAGCCCTGCTCAGTCCACAGTCCACAGTCCGCAGTCCGCCGTCCGCCTGTCGCCTCCTTGTTTTGCTACGTTTTATTTTCGTTTATTTTTAACAAGCGGATTACTTCTTAGCCACGTTGTTGCCTTTGTTGTTGTTGTTGTTGCTGTTGCTGCTGCTGCTGCTGCTTTTATAACTCTGTCTCTATGCAATAGCTTTGAGCCGGAGCTTGGGTCGCATTTTCATTTCTTTTGTTGCTGCCAGCATAATGCATAATAATCATAACAATAATTTCTTTTATTTTTATTCCCCTTTTTTTATGTTGACCAAAGTTTCTTTTTTTTTATTCCTTTCACGCATAATTCTTATGTGCATTTTAATTATTATTTAAAAAGCATTTTTATGCATTTGCATTTTTTCTATATCTATGTATCTTTATAAGCTCTCGTTCTTAATTCATTTTATGTGCAATGCTCGTAAGCCTGCTTAGGTTTCTTTTTTTAGATGTTTGAGTATCTAATTTAAGGAAACGGGGAATTTAATGCAATTTCTGGGATTTTTATTAAGAGGAACTTCGAATGCTTCAGAATGTTTCTAGCAGTTTATAATTTGTTATTTGGTCTTTTAAATCCGTTCTCTGAATTATTTTGCCATAATGTCTTCTGTTTATCGCTTGCATGCGTCTCGTATTTTAATCTGCAGCCGGGGCACAAACTATTTTACCACAATCCTCCAGTCAAGTGCACAGAGACGGTAAATTGTTTGCGTAACCACAGCAAATGCGGCTAACAAAGCCGGCAAAGCCTCCAACTGCAAACTGTGGTCCCAGCTTCTTAAAAAAAGCAACTCCGAATTTGTCGTCTACCAGCACAGAAAAAAAGAAGTGGAAATTAATTTGCCTGACAACATGCAAAGGACAAAGCAGAGGAGCAACGGTTCACGCTAACACACACACACACACACACACACACACACACACACATATATACACACACATATAGAATTAGTGGTATTAATTTTATTTCCTTACACAAATGCGGCATCGTCTGGCTTTTATTATGGATATGCGCCTGACATTGTTGTGTTTGTTGTTGGTGTCATTGTTGCTGTTGCTTGGTCAACGGCCGACCACAAAAAGTAATCTCTGAGCATAAACGCATATCCTGGCTGCAATTATGTCGAATGCTTAGCATAATGCGACCACAATTTTCATTACCACACACAACGAACAACTGCCCATTCGGACATGTCACCCCGACGACAAAAATAATGCTAAATTTTTATATTAGCACATGTGTGTGCCTGTGTGTGTGTGTGTGTGTGTGTGTGTGTGTATGCGTTACATCTATGGCTGGTGTTAAGCTTGAAAACGCGACCACGACAAAGTCGCCTCTAAAGCCAAAAACAATATCAGGGCTTTAACCCGTCGCCTAGCTGCATGCACGCCTCATAAAAGTCTAATTAATTAAAATCGTGCCCAAGCCGCCCGGAGGCACAACAGACAACGCGACAAACGCCTGCGTCATTCAGTGGCAGCGTCAGGCGACGCGTCGTATGCGTAATGCGCGTTGGGACTCAGGCGGCAGACGCTAATTAAAAGCCTGCAGCACAACTTTCCTAACAAACATGATGCGAAATGTGAAATGTGGAATGTGGAATGTGTGTCATCGATAGCACCGACATCTAAATACTCTCACTAACATAATCTAGTCTCAGTAGGAATACGTGTTGAGACCGGAGCGAATGATGTTATCCTGTGTTATCATTATACACAAAATAAAAGTTCTCATTTGAGGTTGCAACAATCAGTGGATAGAATAAAGTTATAAAGCAACTGGCAACACTCGACTCTCGTGCGAGTTATAAAGTTAATCAGGCCTCAAATGTTATCCCCAGTGAAAAGCAGAAGCAACAGCAGCAGCCCCATTGGAATTGGATTAAAAGTACTTTTAATAAAGTTCTTTGCTACCATTTATGATATTTATTGCATGCGTTTTTCATGGCCCCCTAGAATGTTAATTAGTTTTCCCGATATGCATGTGAGTGCTGCTGCTGAGTGTGTGAGTGTGCGAGGGTGTGTGTGTGTGTGTGTGTGTGTGATTGTATGTGCGTACACAATCCAGAGAATCCGGAGAAGGCCTGCGGGATTATGGCTTATTAAAAGGCTTATGAAAGTCAAAAGAAAGTTTACTTAATTTCAGTTAGTTAAGCGCCAATGAAAGCCGCCCACTTGAGCATTGACCAAAAACTTTTCGCTGCCCTGCCAAATGGCTAATAAAAATGGCTTAGCTCGATACAGCGGGCCAACAGGGACTTGGCAATTTCACAAGAATTTTTGGATTAGACACTCGCCAGTTGATGGCCAGCCCATAAATTCAAATGCTGCTGCATAAAATCAAATAAAAATATGCAATAAAAATCAAATTGACAACACGTTGCGCACATTTCCACTTTGGTCGACTTCCGGACATCGGTTGACTTATTTACATGTTAAATTCCGGCTCACATTCACTCATAGAACAACATCAATTTGGTTCTATTTCTATTACTGCGAGAGACTTCAAAGTGAGCTTACTGGGGTTTTTTTGTGATGCAGTAAGAAGTGACTAAAATAAACATCAAATGGAGAAAATGTATTTTTATATTTTGGAGTTTTTGTCTCTGCCAGTTTGTCAGCATTTCACTTAGTTATGCCACACTTGTCGACCTTAGGCAGCTTTCACTGTGGTTGGCCCCGTTGTTTTGGCTGTGTAGGGTCTTGGCCGCAGACACGAGACAGGCGGATATCGCTCCAATGACCAGGAATTTTATACAGTCGCCTGCTTGTTCCCAGCCACGTTTCTGGGTCTTTTAGCCAGCAATTGTGAACGCAATTGTGCGCACTTTTCTCCCCGGCTTCGACTGCGCATTTTAATGTTTCCTCCCGTTCCTTTTTTTTTATTCCATTCGCAAGGATACGAAACCAAAAAATGGTTGCGAAAGAGTTTAAAAAATGCTGGGCACGTGCTGATTGATGTAAAATGCGTAATGAGCGCGGTTATACTTATGGCCAGGATGAGAGGGGTGGAGGCGGAGGGGTCTGTCCAAAGGTATGGATTGATAATGACCGCACGATAAAGAAAACTTTTCAAATTAGAATATACGTGGCAGTTGCCAAGTGTATTTTGGATGGTTGACCCTTTTCCTGGCTGCTACCACTTCAATGAGCCAATTAGAAGCAATAATATTCATTATGCTCGCACTTGAAATGCGTATAAGAAATTTCTATGTGGAAATTAGTAATTTGCTTTGTTTTTCAAATTTATACCATCTTTATGTTAACTGCATAATTATTTTCCTTTGTTCTACTTAAAGCTTAAATTGATAGCTTTTATTATAACAATTTTATTCGAAAAACACAAATTACGTTTTTGTTTTTATTTGATTGGAACTCTATAAGCTATCTTATCTTAAAGTTACACTTTCAATTTGTAAGGACTTATCATGCTATGAATTGATTGCTTATTTTCACCTAACCATATAAATAGATTTTTGTATACATTGATATGATATCAAGTAGATCTCAATACTTTTATCTCACTTTTATTGTAGTAATATTATGATTATGTTAACATTTACAGCATATAAACTGAACTACATTTTTATACTTTGATATCAGCGTCAGAATACGAATAGTGAAATTGATAAAATCCATTGAACTGAAATGTGTGTTGCTAATGACACCCTTCAAATGTGGAAAAAATAATGAGGACCACGCCCACAAAACAGCTAAGGACCATATCTCGCGTAGAAGTTGAGCTAAAGGATGCGGGAATCTCCTTCAAAGTTTGGTAAAATATTCTGACCACTTCCGCGCCAAAAAGCCTATGACTCTCATAACTTAAAAGTTAATTTAAAGCTATCAAGTTTGGATGGACTAGGACCTTTCTTCAAAATAGGTAAAGCAAGTAAGAATGCTGAAGTCGAGTGTGCGCGACTTCGATGTACCCTTAACCCAACTGTTAAATATATTCAAATACTGTTGGCAAATTTCCAGGTCTGCAGTGCACTCATTTCTGATAGCAAAGTGGCACGTGCACATACAGTGGCTCGAAGCATAATTCGAGCAGTGCCTAGCAAAAAATTGAATTGCCTGCCATAAACTCATTATTCAATATTTTTCAAAAATTCCAAAGACCCATGGCAGGTACATTTATTAACCACAAAAATTAATATATGACCCTAATAAACTGTGGGTTTTCCACCTGCTAGGTAGGGTTATGTAAGAAAGTACCTCTTTTAATGGTCGAAGCATGTTTCGAACAGTTACATTATGGACACCTGGGTGCCATAAAATCCGGATTTTTTACCTAAAGTTGAATATTTTCGGTATAAATAGACCAATCCTTCTACGTCAGTTTAGTTTCTCCCTGCATTTCCCTGTAATAAGCCAACAAGGACCATGGGCAAACCGACTACCATTGATCAACGGAAAATCATCCTGGAACACTTAAAAATTGGATATTCACATCGAAAAATAGCTAAAATGGTTAATCTAAACACCTCAACTGTATTCTACATCATTTGGAGTTTCGTCGACGAAAATCGGACAGAGGACGAGGGCGGAATGACACCAAATCCGATTTTCACCGAGCAGGACGAGCCGAGGATCATCAGGAAAACAAGGCGAAATCTTAAGCTATCGGCTCAAAAACTGACTCAATAAGTGCAGGATGAAATAAGAAAAAAGTTCAGTATGGGAACTGTGATCCAAGTTCTGCGCAACCAAGACTTTAATGCCCGAGAACCACGGAAAAAGAAATTTATAAGCGCAAAACTATAGGGTATAGGATGACGTTCGTCAAAATCCACTTGGACAGGATTTGGAGTTCTGGAACACAGTCATATTTGAATTTGAGTACAAATTAAAAATTTTTGGCTCGGACGGACGGAATTATGTGTGGCGACACTCAAATACTGAGCTGAGTCCCAAAAATTTAAAGGCAACAGTCAAGCACTGCGGAGGAAGTGTCCTGGTATGGGCATCTATCTCGGCAGCCCGCGACGGAAATTTTGTGTTCGTTGAAACATCAATGGACAGGAATGTGTACTTTGATATACTAAAGGAAAATTTACTCGAAAGTGCCGAGAAGCTAGAATCCGACGTACTTTCCGGATCTACCAGGACAAAAACCCCAAGCATAAGTCCGGAATAGTACAGTCCTCGCTTAGATCGAACTGTCCCCACATGATAATTCCACCGGCCCAGTCTCCAGATTTAAATGTTATTGAAAATTTGTGGGCTCTGCTGGAAAATAACATCTGGAATCACAACATATCCTACAAACAGGATTCCAAAATGCTCTACTGGAGGAGTGGAGCAGGATCAGTCCAGAAATTACCCCGAAGCTGGTATCTACCATGAATAATAGGTTAAGGGAAGTTGTTAAGGCTAAAGGATATCATACTAAGTATTAACATCCTTATTTAAGCTTTTATACGCCAAATATGTAACTTTTTTAAAACTGCTCGAAATAAGCTTCAATAATTATTTTGGATATGTTTTCAGTTTTTGACTAATTTTAATTAATTAATTAATATTTTAATAAAAACCAAAGTTCCTTTTCAAATGCGATATAACATTAAACAAATTGGCATTTAAACATTTTGCGTTTTTTTCTTTGTTTAAACTTTACGGGACTTTTAATTTTTTGCTAGGCACTGCTCGAATTATGCTTCGAGCCACTACATATACATACATACATACACGTAATCGTAGGTAACGGGGTTTTGAAGAATCAACACAAATCAGATAGACGCTCGCGTCGAATATCGTCCCATCTCTTTTTCACACATTCGCTGGCCCATTAATATGTAATATTGATGTGCTTATTATGTATAAATTAAAAGCCTCTGCCTTTTAAATTGTGGAATTTATTGCTATCGGAAATCGAAATGTATCGACAATCGAGAAACGGAGGCAGTTATCGATAAAATAAAGCAAACTTGATCTGCGCCTAATATACGAGAATCTATATTCCAAATCGACTATATCGACTCGGCTGTTGATCCCGATCAAGAATATATATACTTTATGGGGTCGGAGTTGCTTCCTTCCGCCTGTTACATACATTTGCACAAAACCATTGTACCCTTCTTAGCCATTTTTAATGGGCTAATGGTATTAAAAAAAAAACAATTTCATGGCTACACCTACCCAATTCTTTGCTGTCGGTTATCAGCAGATTGTTATCAGAGTATGTCGCAGTCGCGAACAGTTTTTGGCTGAGTAACGTATAAAATTGTACAATTTTATTTGACTTAAACACATATCGCTTAATCGTTCTGTTATTTGAATATCTGCTATTATTTGCTATTGTTTGTCGCTTGGAAAATTATCAATTCATTACTGATCTAAACAAAGTCAGCAATTGTTCTTTATCTCACCCATTCTCTCTCCAACTCTCTCTCTCTCTCTCTCTCTCTCTCTCTTTCTATTTCTCTTTGAAATTGATAAGCAGAGTTTATAAGAGAATCGGCACAGTAAGACGCAAATTTAATCGCCTTAAAAACCAGCTGAACAACTTGAAACCCAAACAGCTCAAAATCAGAGTGGCCAGCCCGATGCGGCCTAGAAGCACCGATAGAAAGTCAAGGCTGTAATACTGCATGAGGGACACGTCCTGCTTGGAGATGCGCATATGTGGCGCCCCCTTGTGTCGCAACACATACTCTGTCCACCAGACGGCCGTTTGCAACGGACTCATTGGCTGATCTCTGAGACGATTGGACATCTGCTGGGCATTGAGCGTATAGATCGGATTCTCGATCATCTCCTGGATGACCTCGATTGTCGACTCCACGGTCATTGTGGTATAGTGAAGTGTGTGGGATACGCCCGCCAGCTTCATGCGCTCCGCAATCCTGAAGTGATCGTAGTACAGGGGCAGGCAGAGCATGGGTACTCCGTGAAAGGCGCCTTCGATTGTGCTCAGCGTGCCGCAGTGGCTGATAAACAGCTTCACCTTGGGGTGGGAAAGTAATTCCTTCTGCGGCAGCATTGGACTAACGTAAATGTTGTCCGACTTGTGCGGCATAGTTTGATCATATTTCCAAACGATGCGCTCCTGCAAGTGGGCAAAGATTCGCCGCATTTTGTCTGTCAGGCCACCGGGCAGCCAACCGGAAAAGATATCATTTCCCATGGAGAAGAGGATGACGCCATGCTCTGCCTCATCCACGAATCGCTGTAGTTCGGCATCGAGCTCTTTTCTGGGCTCATCCAGATGCATGCCCGCCACCTCGATCACATTGGGCACATTCGATCTGGCGCGTCCAAGGCTGAAGTGCTCATTGATTAGCATTAGCGAGAAGCTGTGCCTGATTTTATGCAGACTCTCAGCAGATTGGTTGAAGTATTGCTTATACAACTCCAACTGAGAGGGCACATAAATAAATCGCTCCACCAGCCACTCCTCGGTGATATAAATCCAATTCTTCAACTTATCAAGCCAACCAAAGCCATTTGAAAAGCCAACTGGAATCATGGGCTCGTAAATACTGGGAGCCATATTGCCTGCCAGAAAGTCGATATTCCAAGCTGTGGCATACGCCGAAATACCCACAAGGGATGCATTATAGTGCTGGGCAAATCCATAGAGTGCATCGGTCTGCGATGCCTGCAAGATGACCATGTCAAACTGGGCATTTGCATCATGGAGCAACGCTTGCACACCAGCATCAGACAGTATATAGATGGAGGATAGGGAGAAGTATTTCGCTATTATCGATGCCTCCTGCCACTTTGTAAAGGAAGCCCATTCAGAACCCTCGTTAAACACCTCTGAAAAAAAAATATAGTTTGATTTAAGAAATTTGATAATAAAAGCTGATAAGTGAATATTGATTGATATTGGGAAATTAAGCAAATGCATATCTTATCCTAAAGACAAACAGAGAATTCAAATATTTAAGAATTAAAAACGAAATTGTGGGGGACGCGAATAGTAATAATCAATACTCAGCAATATTACAATTGTTGAATGAGCTTAGATCAGCTGATGAAGCTTATGGTGCTTTAGAAAGCTTTTGATCGCGGATTTGCGCCCTTGAGCTTCCAAATGCAAGCATGTGCCCTTGAGCTTCCAAATGCAAGCATGCGCCCTTGAACTTTCGAATCAGCTGCTTTTGCGCATGCAGTTTATTCTTCTGCATGCTGCGGTTGGTGCCAGAAGCACGAAGTGGAATCTGTGCCAAATTTTAATTTAACCGCCGTGACAATATTTACACGCGGACGAAATTTTAAGTCCGAAAACATCCGGAGCGGCTGGACAGTTTTAAGTGCGATATCATTTCGAAGATCACACTGAAGACCGACCCCACCCGACCCCAGGGGGATTTTATGAAGATCGCGACCCATTTCCGGAATTTTGGCGGTGCAGTGTGTCGAGGTTATAAGTGGTGCTAAGTGTGTGTGTGTGCAATAAAATATATATAAATAAAATTTTAAATTAAAGGCAGTGCGGTCAAACAGTTTTGGGTTTATCGACTTGCCGATACCCTGACCTAACCTGCAAATACAGCAAGCACACCACACCAAAATAAACACCGCACCACAATACACTTTCGACCACGGCACTGACCACCGATGCCCTTTTCTTCGGTTCATATATTTTATTGTGAGTATATTCTGGATTTTAGTGATTGTGAGTAGGCTTTGAAAATGCATATCTTTTGTGTTCGGCCATAGCAAAAAAAACAAGTAAGATGCTGTAGTCGAGTTAGCTCGACTACGATATACCCTTAACCCAGTTGTTAAATATATTCTTGTTTTATTGGATAATTTCCCTTTAAAATGATTTGCACTCAAATGTTCAGTTCTGCAAGTGCATTTCTTACAGTCATTTTACTCTCAAGCATATACATACATACATACAGACATACATGCGTACACGAAACAGTACTTATCGGGGCTCTGCAGAATACACACAAATTTATTGACACTAGCGTCGATTATCATGCCATCTCTTTCTCACACATGCGCTCGCCTATTTATGCATACAGAAAATGCTTGCGGCTGCTGACAGCAAGAAGATCAATATGAAAATATATTTTCGACTATAACTTTGGTGTTTCTTATCCGAACCTTAATGAAATTTTGGCAACTGATCAATAATATGTATAAGCATATTATGTATAAATTAGAACCCTCTGCCTCCTAAATTGTGGAATTTATTGCTATCGGAAATCTAAATGTATCGACAATCGAGAAACGGAGGCAGTTATCGATAAAATAAAGCAAACTTGATCTGCGCCTGGTATACGAGAACCTATATTTCAAATTTGAAGTCTCTAGCTCTTATAGTCTCTGAGATCCGCGTGTTCATACAGACGGACGGACGGACGGACAGACGGACAGACGGACAGACGGACGGACAGACGGACAGGGCTATATCGACTCGGCTGTTGATCCTGATCAAGAATATATATACTTTATGGGGTCGGAGATGCTTCCTTCTGCCTGTTACATACATTTGCACAAAACCATTATACCCTTTTTACCCATTTTTAATGGGTTAAGGGTATAAAAATAAAATAAGTCGGATTCGAAGTAGAGGAGCGGTGGTCTTTTTTTTTGCCCAGGGCAACTACAACCGCTACAACAACACCAACAAATATCCACAACAACAACAAATATCCACAACAACAACAAGAGCAACAACAACAACAACAGCAACACAGAAGAACAAACAACCACAACAACAAATATCCACAACAACAAGAGCTACAACAACAACAACAACAGCAACAACAACAACCGGAACAACAACAACAGCAACAACAACAACAGGAACAAGAACAACATCACAAGAACAACAACCACATTACTTATAAACTTGTACAATATTTTCTAGTGAGCGCTTAACCATGTTGCAGCTATAAAATTCCATTTCATCTACAGTCATCAACGTCAACAGGCCTGCTGACATCGATGGACTCCTAAAGATAAATTAGTAATGAGTACGGCATAGCCGGATACATCCGCATCATGAGATGCAAATCTTGGTAATAGCGCCCTAGGGTTTATGGTACAGTGAATTCCAATCCCTTATATACTTATCGATTCTAATTTTGTATCATTAAATAAATATAAAGATAATGTTAAGCATAGAAAATAAGGCATGAAATGCATGCATCCACCTAAAACTATCGAAATTATATGAATAAGTCAACATAAACTAATTGTTCTTATTTAAAGGCACCCTAGGTTTCAGCACCGCGGGCTTTTCTTTGGGTAGGATACCAAATTATGATTGGTCCTACAAGGTTGGGTGGGTAGAGATGGAGAACAATGCCATCTTAGTTCTCCAAATGTAGATAGGGTATAAACATGTCAGTCCGTTTCCATATTGTATGGGCCATTTTCCGTCTCCCGTCCTCCCGTCTCTGTCTTCGATATTATTATTGTAGCACCGTTTGTTGAGGCAGCACCAGACCCACGCCACCTTTCCCTGAGCACGGCCGTCCAAAAAAGTAGACAGAGTGTGTCAGCCGAAACAACATCGTAAGTTTCCGTTACAAAATTTTAAATATATAATAAAAACAATTGCAGCAAGCGAAAGGCATGATTAAATAATAAAAGTATTCACCAATCAATCATACAGATAACAGGAGTATATTTAACTTTACAGTTCAGTTAATAGTTGATAGACGATTTTATCAGAACCACTCTAGTAATATTTCTATTTAAGCTGCAAATTGTGAATAAATGTGTAGATTAACTTCGTTCATCGTGAGTATGCCCAGATATCCTTCCTTTCTTGTGTTTACATTTTGTTAACTCCCAATCTATATAGAAATTAGGGCTAACTTGGCTTACCCTCCGATAGCTGATCCAGCTTTCTGACGCGAATGTGATGTGCACCCTCGATGTCAGCCAAGTGTTTGCCACACGAAATTATGGTTACCTCATGACCTTGCCGCACAAGCGCCTTCATCAATGATGCCACAAGATAATAGGGCGAGGGAATGCTGTATGCAAATACGGCTAATATGTTAGCGGCCGTAGCCAGCTGAAGGCATAAGCCCAGTACGAGCAAAGCGACACCCAGGTGCCCAAACATGGTGCAGTTCCAGGTGCGTATATTTCAATGCTCTACACGGTACTGGGCATTATTGAAATTATCGAGGGTATTTTGTTGTGTAGAGAGCGTTGCTAATCTTATCAGACTGGGCATTGATATTTGGCTCTTTGGTTAGCGCCACTTGACGGCCTTTTCAGTTGTATTCCGCATGTGCTCATCGCTGGAGGTCTCTTACAATGCGGATGCCGCAGTTGCCGGTTGGGGGTCTCGGTGTTGCAACACTGCTGCTGCTGTTGGTGCATCTGTGCCCCAGCACACGTGCAGCCCGAATACTGTTTGTGTTTGCCTTTGACATGAAATCACAGTGCAAGCTATTAACGCCGTATCTGCTGGCCTTGCAGGAGCGAGGTCACCATCTGACCGTCATCCATGCCTTTGAGTGCGAGACTATGGATCAGTTTGATTCGATATTCATTAAGAATCGTTATGACAATGATTTCGGTGAGTTACTGGTTAATAATAATTATCGCATTTAACAATGCAAAGACTTTTTTGGGCAGAGTACATGGAATAAAAAACTTTGTTCGCCTTAAATTTTGATAACAATTGGCGACGTAAATTGAAGTTTGAGTCTCCCATTTGATTATGACATCAGTTTTTTTTTTTTTTTTTTTTTTTTAATTTTTGAGATATTACTTTTATAATCAATCAATATATATTTCTTATCTTCAGTTCGCTTTCTAAATAACTGACCTTAAGCAATGCTACTCCAAACTGATACCAAATAGATATGCATATATTTTTATTTAGATTATCTTTATTTAGATTTTCATGCCCATCAATGGGAAACATTTTCCAAATGGGTTAAAATCATCTGGATACGCAATTTTTTTGTTAAAATGGTGTTGAATGTATTGGAGAGTCCGGAGGTGCAGCAACTGATGCGCTCCAATATTAGCTATGATCTAGTCGTGCTGGAGCCATCGAACACAAATGGGCTCTTTGGCCTGGCAGCGCATTTCAATGCGATCCTTATTGGACTAGCAACATGTGGTTCCGACTGGACTATGGAGACATTTGTCGGCTACAGGGGATCATTAACGTTTGAGCCGGTGATGTCGAACGACATGATGAAGGCCACAACACTGTTCGATCGTTTTCAAAATTGGATACAAATGTCCGAAGAGTGGCTGTTGCACAGGTTAATTATTCAGCCAGGACAACGATCGATTCATGAGCATTACTTTGGCCATCTCGAGCAAAGTTTTGTGGAGATTCAACAGAACTTTTCGTTATTATTGCTAAATCAGCATTTCAGTTTCTTCGAGGCGCAAGCCACTGTCCCCAACATGGTGGAGGTGGCCGGAATGCATGTGCCGAAGCAGTTGCCAGCACTGACCGCCGAGCTGGCAGAGTTTATTGAAAAGGCCGAGCATGGCGTCATCCTCATGTCCCTCGGTCCGGAGATAGAGAGCAAGGATCTGCCGGCGGACATATTACGTGTAATAGTGGACACCTTTGAGGCTTTGCCACAGCGCATCATATGGAAATTCGAGGGAAGTACCCGACCAAATGTGAGCAACAGAATCTATCTGAGTGAGTCTCTACCACAGCAGGCGATCATTGCGCATCCCAATTGCCAGCTGTTCATCAGCCATGGCGGCATACTGAGCATCATTGAGGCAGTCTATTATGGCAAGCCCGTGCTGGGATTACCCGTATTCTTCGATCAGTTCCGCAACTTGGAGCGCATTCAGGCGGAGGGCATGGCTCAGAGGCTGAACATCCACACGCTGACTAGGTTGGAATTTGAGACAGCAGTGAGAGATTTGTTGGGGCTACCTCAATATCGGAGCAAGGCACTGAAACTATCGCAGCGTTTTCGAGATCAGCCCTTGCATCCGCTGGACGTGGCTGTCTTTTGGACGGAGTACGTGCTGCGACACCAAGGTGCACTCTACATGCGTGTCTCCACCTCCAAAGTGAGGCTATTGGACTACTATTACCTGGACAATATACTTGGAGTTTTCTGGCGGTTTGGTCTACCAATTGCCTTGGTGGTTTATGTGCTCTGCAAGTTGTTTAACTGGCGTCAAAATTTTGGTCACTTATAATATATAATCTTATCTAAATCTATAATCTTATCTAAATGGCAGTCGCTAATTTAGTCATTAAAAGTGTTGATATGATTTTGTACTTCACAAGCATAAATACAAACGTGGACATCAGACTAAACTCATTTGTTACGTTAAATTCTTCTAACTACAAGTAGGCTTAGCGGAGGTGCACCTTGTCCTAAGGTCTTCTGACAATATTATTGACTGCCAAGAAAAATGTTCGAATAGTTTACTCTATTGAGATACTAAATTAAAAAAAGTATTTTAAATAAGATACGTATAGAAAACAGAAAAAATTTATTGTGCACAATATATACAATTAGTTATGTAAAAACAAATTGATTAAATTTGTATTATAAAACAAGTAAGAACGCTGTAGTCGAGTGAGCTCGACTACCATATACCCTGAACCAAGCTTTAAATACATTATAGGTTTATTTCCAAATGTAAAAATAAAAAAAAACAAGATAAAACGTTGCAGTCGGACGTAACCGACAGCGAAATACTATTATACCTTAATTTGTGTACAGTTAAGAAATACTGTCAAAGTTTGCCTTTTTGAATGGGAACACATTCTGTTAATTCTCTTCTATATATGATTTGCATATAAGTGAGCGTGGCTTTTAAAGACGGTGAGCAGAATAACACGGGGAGAGCAGACACAAAAAACTGTATAAGCTTTCACTCTTAAATTCCGGAGATATGGGCTTTTCGAGACTTTAGGAGCGGGAGTAGGCGTTGCCCAAAAAAATTAAATAGAAGTTTCCTAATAATCTTCCTACCCAGTTTGGTAACTAACTAACTTGCGAGGGATATGGACGTTTATCGATTTTGTGGGCTGGAGTGGGCGTGGCCCAAAAAATTTTGGAGTTCGATCTTAAGAATATACCTTCTAAGTTTGGTAACTGTATCTCTTAAATTGCGGGAGATACAGGCATTTATCGTTTTTTGTGGGCGGGAGTGGGCGTGGTCCAAATTTTTTTTCCACATTTATGAAGGATGTTACTAGCAATATACCTTTAAAATTTGGTGACTTAAGTTTTCAAATTGCGCGAGATATATGGGTTTATCGATTTACACCAACGGGTGTATCGGTTTAGGTAGGTGGAGTGGGCGTGGCCATCCAATTTTTTATCGATCTTTGGGGGAGTTACCAGTAACATACCTGCAAAATTTTGCGACTCTAGCTTGCTAATTACGGCAGATATGCGCATTTTAAATTTCTAGGGACGAAGTTCCTGGGGGCGGCGGATGTGGGCGTGGTCAAAAAATTGGTATGCCAATCCTTGAAGGAGATTACCAGCAAATTCCCTTCCAAGTTTGGTTACTCTATCTTAAAAATTTTCGGAGATTTACGGAGTTATCGATTTACAATCGGAATTGTCGATTAAAGGCGCAGGTGTGGGCGTGGCACCACCAATTTGTTATCGGTTCTTAAAGGCGACTACCAGTAATATACCTACCAAATTTGACGTTCCCTACTCAAAAACTGTGGAAGATATAGCCATTTGAAAATTTTAGGGGCGGGTGTGATGGTGGCGTCGGAGGTGGGCGTGGCGCATGCCGATCTTTCAAGGACCTCGCCATTAACCTACCAACCAAGATTGGTGACTGTATCCATTAAATTGTGAGAGATATGTGGAATTTATTGCTAAATGCGAATTGCGAAATGTATCGATTATTCCGAAACTGAGACAGTTATCGATTAAAATAAAGAAACCTGATCTGCGCCTGGTACACGAGAACCTATATTTCAATTTTGAAGTCTCTAGCTCTTATAGTCTCTGAGATCCGCGTGTTCATACAGACGGACAGACAGACGGACAGGGCTATATCGACTCGGCTGTTGATCCCGATCAAGAATATATTCACTTTATGGGGTCGGAGATGCTTCCTTCTGCCTGTTACATACAGTGGCTTGCAGCCCCAATCGCCCAGAGTCTAGCAAAAATTTCAATTGCCTGCCATAAATTCATTATTCATTATTTTTAAAAATTTCCAAAGACCCATGTACCTGCATTTATTGACCACCAAAATGAATATGGTTTTTCCACCTGCTAGGTAGGGTTATAATTACCTCTTTTACCTCTTTTTAGGTCAGCAGCTTATTTCGCCCAGTTACATTATGGACACCTGGGTGCCATAAAACTCGGATTCTTTTCGTCAGGTTGAATATTTTCGGTATAAATAGACCAATCCTCCGTAGTCAGTTTAGTTTTTTTCTGCATTTCGGGTGCAACAAGCCAACAAGGACTATGGGCAAAAGGACTACCATTAATCGACGGAAACTCATCCTGGAACACTTCAAAATTGGATATTCACTTCGAAAAATAGCTAAAATTGTCAATCTAAACACCTGTAAGGATATGCCGTGCGAAACATGTTTATTTATTGAGGTCTGATTTATTTATTCAAATAAAATTGAATAATAAAATTAATTTCAATTCGGCGGTATATGAATAAACAGCTGATCTGCATTATTCTAATTGCAAGCCTGTTGGCTACTAATTAGCGCAGGTGGCAACGCCCACTGCAATCGATATGTAGAAAAGTGCAATCGATATGGGATCAAATTGCACGCGCAGTCAACTTGACGGCCTTCCTTGATCGCCTCCCACCACCAAGCGTTAACGAGATCGCGGGAAAATTATAAATCCGTCAGCATCGCGCGTTAAAATCGAGTGAACATTTAAAAGCCAATAAAGGCTTACGGCCAGGATATTTAAGTGGCCAGTGGGACCCAAATTGTTGTGTTTGGACAATCCCCACGGCCGATACGGGCCTATGCGAATAACTCTTCGCTACATCGAAGGAGTTATTTTTGTGCATCGAGGGAGTTATTTTTTTGTGCATCGAGGGAGTTATTGTGGTGCAGTGTGCTGGCCAGACGAGCGCGCCCAAATTGGTGCTACGTCGCAGCGGCCTCAGCGACGAATCTCTACTGAGTGTGCATCGTGGGAATATTCCAAGCTGGTCCATAGCGACCCGGCTCACTACCTGGAGGACTATTTTGGAATACGCGCAACTGCGGGCTCCTCACGTGACTCCGTGGAGGAAGAGTTCCTGCAGCCTACCCACATCGGCCACAGCGGCGAGCTGCTCTCGTTGTTGCTTCGAGGGAACAGTTGGAAAAGGCCACAGCGGCGAGCTGCTCTCGTTGTTGCTTTGAGGGAACAGTTGGAATCGGCCACAGCGGCGAGCTGCTCTCGTTGTTGCTTCGAGGGAACAGTTGGAATGGGCCACAGCGGCGAGCTGCTCTTGTTGTTGCAACGCGGGAGACCATCCACCAGGGACAGACTTCTCCGGCACCACGCTACGGCACCGCGGAATGTTATATTTTATATATATAAAAGGCAAATGTATTTATATTTATATTTATAATTGTAAATGTGAACGTGGGTATATATACATATATATGACTATGTAAGCCTATAATTGTATGTATGCACGTGGACATTTGCAGTTGTATGTTTATATATATATATATTGCCAATCAGATTGCCCGTGGCTTATTCGCCACCCATTGTTAAGTGGATTCACTATCGTTAAGAATCCACTCCACAGTAATGTTGAAATGAATTTGTAGCCTGAATATTATATATCGTATATAAGTTACTTATTGGTTTGTGTTCCCTTTATAAGCTTGCTCATCTTCACATACATATGCCCTGCATAACTTTTGGAATTATTTAAGGAATCGTATGGAATCGTCAACGTCATCAGGCCTGCTGACTGCGATGGAAACCCCAGCAAATTTGTGAGTACGGCTAAGCCGATAATTATAAGTGTATATGTGGTGAAAATGCGAGCACCCAAGAACTAGCCAATCAATAGGTAAAATTACATACAAGCCGATCAAACAAACTCCCCCTGAATTATATGAGTTGTTATTAAAGATCGAGCATATCCTTCCCCTTAAGGGACTATATATGTATAACCAATTTGAATTGGTTATAAGCAAGATAAGCAAAAATTGAATACATGTAAAATAAGTCACAATTGAAAGTGAACAAAAAGCTCAATGAAGAGCATAAAATGAAAACTTTGTATATTTACATATAAGAATAGTGTTAATTAAAATGATGAAGAACATGAAGAAGTAATCTTATTTGGGCATGCCAGGCAAACGGAAGCTTCTCTAGAGAAGTCCTTTTGAGATACAAATACGTGTAGATGATAGTGATTTATTCAGGTTAGCATCCTTGCGTCTCTGTCTACAGTTTTATTAATGTAACGCGAACGAAAGTGAGAGCAGAAAAACCCACCCCATAGCCCTGAGCAAGGCCGGATCAATGTTAGACAGAGCTGTTCTCTCTTAGTCGATTATGCGTGTTCGTTACACACCTCAACTGTATTCTACATCATTTGGAGTTTCGTCGACGAAAATTGGACACAGGACAAGGGCGGAATGGCACCAAAACCGATTTTCACCGAGCAGGACGAGCCGAGATCATCAGGAAAACAAGGGGAAATCTTAAGCTATCGGCTCAAAAACTGACTCACTAGGCGCGGGATAAAATAAGGAAAAAGTTCAATGTGGAAACTGTGCTCCAAGTTCTGCGCAACCTTGACTTTGATGCCCGAGAACCACGAAAAAAGAAATTTATAAGCGCAAAAAATAGTGAGTCTAGGACGACGTTTGTCAAAATCCACTTGGACAAGGATTTGGAGTTCTGGAACACAGTCATATTTGAATTTGAGTACGAATTAAACATTTTTGGCTCGGACGGATGGAATTATGTGTGGCGACACTCCAATACTGAACTGAGTCCCAAAAACTTAAAGGCAACAGTCAAGCACTGCGGAGGAAGTGTCCTGGTATGGGCATCTATCTCGGCAGCCCGCGACTGAAATTTTGTGATTATTGAAACAATAATGGACAAGAATGTGTACTTTGATATACTAAAGGAAAATTTACTCGAAAGTGCCGAGAAGCTAGAATCCGACGTACTTTCCGGATCTACCAGGACAAAAACCACAAGCATTAGTCCGGAATAGTACAGTCCTGTCTTATCTGGAACTGTCCCCACCTGATAATTCCACCGGCTCAGTCTCCAGACTTAAATGTTATTGAAAATTTGTGGGCTCTGCTGGAAAATAACATCCTGAAACACAACATATCCTGCAAACAGGATCTCAAGACTGCTCTGCTGGAGGAGTGGAACAAGATCAGCTCAGAAACTATCCGGAAGCTGGTATATTCCATGAAAAATAGGTTAAGCCAAGTTGTTAAGGCCAAAGGATATCATACTAAGTATTAACATCCTTATTTAAGCTTTTATACGCCAAATATTTAACTTTTTTTAAAACTGGGCGAAATAAGCTGCTTATGTATTTTGGATATGTTTTCAGTTTTTGATTAATTTTAATTAATTAATTAATATTTAAATAAAAACTAAAGTTTCTTTTCAAATGTGATAGAATATTAAACAAATTGGCATTTAAACATTTTGAATTTGTTTCCTTGCTTAAACTTTATAGCACTTTAAATTTGTTGCTAGACACTGGGCGATTGGGGTTGCGAGCCACTGTACATTTGCACAAAACCATTGTACCCTTTTTAGCCATTTTTAATGGGTTAATGGTATTAAAAAAAAAACAATTTCATGGCTACACCTACCCAATTCTTTGCTATCGGCTATCAGCTGATTGGTATCAGAGTATGTCGCAGTCGCGCACAGTTTTTGGCTGAGTAATGTATAAAATTGTAAAATTTTATTTGACTTAAACACATATCGCTTAATCGTTCTGTTATTTGAAAATTATCAATTCATTACTGATCTAAACAAAGTCAGCAATTGTTCTTTAACTCACCCATTCTCTCTCCCACTCTCTCTCTCTCTCTCTCTCTCTCTCTCTCTCTCTTTCTATTTCTCTTTGCAATTGATAAGCAGAGTTTATAAGAGAATCGGCACAGTAAGACGCAAATTTAATCGCCTTAAAAACCAGCTGAACAACTTGAAACCCAAACAGATCAATATCAGAGTGGCCAGCCCGATGCGGCCTAGAAGCACCGATAGAAAGTCAAGGCTGTAATACTGCATGAGGGACACGTCCTGCTTGGAGATGCGCATATGTGGTGCCCCCTTGTGTCGCAACACATACTCTGTCCACCAGACGGCCGTTTGCAACGGACTCATTGGCTGATCTCTGAGACGATTGGACATCTGCTGGGCATTGAGCGTATAGATCGGATTCTCGATCATCTGCTGGATGACCTCGATTGTCGACTCCACGGTCATTGTGGTATAGTGAAGTGTGTGGGATACGCCCGCCAGCTTCATGCGCTCCGCAATCCTGAAGTGATCGTAGTACAGGGGCAGGCAGAGCATGGGTACTCCGTGAAAGGCGCCTTCGATTGTGCTCAGCGTGCCGCAGTGGCTGATAAACAGCTTCACCTTGGGGTGGGCCAGTAGTTCCTTCTGCGGCAACATTGGACTAACGTAAATGTTGTCCGACTTGTGCGGCATAGTTTGATCATATTTCCAAACGATGCGCTCCTGCAAGTGGGCAAAGATTCGCCGCATTTTGTCTGTCAGGCCACCGGGCAGCCAACCGGAAAAGATATCATTTCCCATGGAGAAGAGGATGACGCCATGCTCTGCCTCATCCACGAATCGCTGTAGTTCGGCATCGAGCTCTTTTCTGGGCTCATCCAGATGCATGCCCGCCACCTCGATCACATTGGGCACATTCGATCTGGCGCGTCCAAGGCTGAAGTGCTCATTGATTAGCATTAGCGAGAAGCTGTGCCTGATTTTATGCAGACTCTCAGCAGATTGGTTGAAGTATTGCTTATACAACTCCAACTGAGAGGGCACATAAATAAATCGCTCCACCAGCCACTCCTCGGTGATATAAATCCAATTCTTCAACTTATCAAACCAACCAAAGCCATTTGAAAAGCCAACTGGAATCATGGGCTCGTAAATACTGGGAGCCATATTGCCTGCCAGAAAGTCGATATTCCAAGCTGTGGCATACGCCGAAATACCCACAAGGGATGCATTATAGTGCTGGGCAAATCCATAGAGTGCATCGGTCTGCGATGCCTGCAAGATGACCATGTCAAACTGGGCATTTGCATCATGGAGCAACGCTTGCACACCAGCATCAGACAGTATATAGATGGAGGATAGGGAGAAGTATTTCGCTATTATCGATGCCTCCTGCCACTTTGTAAAGGAAGCACCCCATTCAGAACCCTCGTTAAACACCTCTGAAAAAAAATATAGTTTGATTTAAGAAATTTGATAATAAAAGCTGATAAGTGAATATTGATTGATATTGGGAAATTAAGCAAATGCATATCATATCCTAAAGACAAACAGAGAATTCAAGTATTTAAAAATTAACAACGAAATTTTAAATATATAATAAAAACAATTGCAGCAAGCGAAAGGCATAATTAAGTAATAAAAGTGTTCACCAATCAATCATACAGATAACAGGAGTATATTTAACCTTACAGTTCAGTTAATAGTTGATAGACGATTTTATCAGAACCACTCTAGTAATATTTCTATTTAAGCTACAACTTGTGAATAAATGTGTAGATTAACTTCGTTCATCGTGAGTATGCCCAGATATCCTTCCTTTCTTGTGTTTACATTTTGTTAACTCCCAATCTATATAGAAATTAGGGCTAACTCCGCTTACCCTCCGATAGCTGATCCAGCTTTCTGACGCGAATGTGATGTGCACCCTCGATGTCAGCCAAGTGTTTGCCACACGAAATTATGGTTACCTCATGACCTTGCCGCACAAGCGCCTTCATCAATGATGCCACAAGATAATAGGGCGAGGGAATGCTGTATGCAAATACGGCCAATATATTAGCGGCCGTAGCCAGCTGAAGGCATAAGCCCAGTACGAGCAAAGCGACACCCAGGTGCCCAAACATGGTGCCGTTCAAGGTGCGTATATTTCAATGCTCTACACGGTACTGGGCATTATTGAAATTATCGAGGGTATTTTGTTGTGTAGAGAGCGTTGCTAATCTTATCAGACTGGGCATTGATATTTGGGTCTTTGGTTAGCGCCACTTGACGGCCTTTTCAGTTGTATTCCGCATGTGCTCATCGCTGGAGGTCTCTTACAATGCGGATGCCGCAGTTGCCGGTTGGGGGTCTCGGTGTTGCAACACTGCTGCTGCTGTTGGTGCATCTGTGCCCCAGCACACGTGCAGCCCGAATACTGTTTGTGTTTGCCTTTGACATGAAATCACAGTGCAAGCTATTAACGCCGTATCTGCTGGCCTTGCAGGAGCGAGGTCACCATCTGACCGTCATCCATGCCTTTGAGTGCGAGACTATGGATCAGTTTGATTCGATATTCATTAAGAATCGTTATGACAATGATTTCGGTGAGTTACTGGTTAATAATAATTATCGCATTTAACAATGCAAAGACTTTTTTGGGCAGAGTACATGGAATAAAAAACTTTGTTCGCCTTAAATTTTGATAACAATTGGCGACGTAAATCGAAGTTTGAGTTTCCCATTTGATTATGACATCAGTTTTTTTTTTTTTTTTTTTTTTTAATTTTTGAGATATTACTTTTATAATCAATCAATATATATTTCTTATCTTCAGTTCGCTTTCTAAATAACTGACCTTAAGCAATGCTACTCCAAACTGATACCAAATAGACAACATATGCATATATTTTTATTTAGATTATCTTTATTTAGATTTTCATGCCCATCAATGGGAAACATTTTCCAAATGGGTTACAATCATCTGGATACGCAATTTTTTTGTTAAGATGGTGTTGAATGTATTGGAGAGCCCGGAGGTGCAGCAACTGATGCGCTCCAATATTAGCTATGATCTGGTTGTGCTGGAGCCATCGAATACAGATGGGCTCTTTGGCCTGGCAGCACATTTCAATGCGATCCTTATTGGACTGGCAACATGTGGTTCCGACTGGACCATGGAGACATTTGTCGGCTACAGGGGATCATTAACGTTTGAGCCGGTGATGTCGAACGACATGATGAAGGCCACAACACTGTTCGATCGTTTTCAAAATTGGATACAAATGTCCGAAGAGTGGCTGTTGCACAGGTTAATCTTTCAGCCAGGACAACGATCGATTCATGAGCATTACTTTGGCCATCTGGAGCAAAGCTTTGTGGAGATTCAACAGAACTTTTCGTTATTATTGCTAAATCAGCATTTCAGTTTCTTCGAGGCGCAAGCCAGTGTCCCCAACATGGTGGAGGTGGCCGGAATGCATGTGCCGAAGCAGTTGCCAACACTGACCGCCGAGCTGGCGGAGTTTATTGAAAAGGCCGAGCATGGCGTCATCCTCATGTCCCTCGGTCCGGAGATAGAGAGCAAGGATCTGCCGGCGGACATATTACGTGTAATAGTGGACACCTTTGAGGCATTGCCACAGCGCATCATATGGAAATTCGAGGGAAGTACCCGACCAAATGTGAGCAGCAGAATCTATCTGAGTGAGTCTCTACCACAGCAGGCAATCATTGCGCATCCCAATTGCCGGCTGTTCATCAGCCATGGCGGCATACTGAGCATCATTGAGGCAGTCTATTATGGCAAGCCCGTGCTGGGATTACCCGTATTCTTCGATCAGTTCCGCAACTTGGAGCGCATTCAGGCGGAGGGCATGGCTCAGAGGCTGGACATCCACACGCTGACTAGGTTGGAATTTGAGACAGCAGTGAGAGATTTGTTGGGGCTACCTCAATATCGGAGCAAGGCACTGAAACTATCGCAGCGTTTTCGAGATCAGCCCATGCATCCGCTGGACGTGGCTGTCTTTTGGACGGAGTACGTGCTGCGACATCAAGGTGCACCCTACATGCGTGTCTCCACCTCCAAAGTGAGGCTATTGGACTACTATTACCTGGACAATATACTTGGAGTTCTCTGGCGGTTTGGTCTACCTATTGCCTTGGTGGTTTATGTGCTCTGCAAGTTGTTTAAGTGGCGTCAAAATTTTGGTCACTTATAATAGTCAAATATTTGCTATTATCTTATCTAAATGGCAGTCGCTAATTTAGTCATTAAAAGTGTTGATATGATTTTGTACTTCATAAGCATAAATACAAACGTGGACATCAGACTAAACTCATTTGTTACGTTAAATTCTTCTAGCTACAACTAGGCTTAGCGGAGGTGCACCTTGTCCTAAGGTCTTCTGACAATATTATTGACTGCCAAGAAAAATGCTCAAATAGTTTACTCTATTGAAATACTAAATTAAAAAAAGTATTTTAAATAAGATACGTATAGAAACAGAAAATATGTATTATGCACAATATATACAATTAGTTATGTAAAAACAAATTGATTAAATTTGTATTACAAAAATATGTTTTTGAGAACATCATTGTTGGCGGCAGCAGCAATATGCCCATTATGTTAAGTGCAGTTTGAGCTGCAGCAGACAGCGCTAACAGGGCTCGTATTTTACAGCGCTCTTCTTTTACAGCGATCTTCTTTTACAGCGCTCTCTTGGTGCAGCGCTCTCTCTTTCTATCCCTCTCTCGACAAAGGGCGCTCGCTTATAGGCCGGCTGCTGCAGCTAATTTAGTTGGTTCGCAGATCGCTAGCCGAACGTTCGTGTAAATTGATTTACTGTTGTGGCTTCCAGTCTTAACAAATCAATATAATTTATCGTGAATAAACTTTATAACGTTATCGAAAATAACTTTGTGTTTTTGTGCTGAATTAAAGCTATCAAAAAGCTGACAGCGGCAACAATCATAATATTTGTTTACTACTCAAAAAATACAAAAAGCGTCGCTTTTAACGCTCAATTTAACGCTTGACCTTCGCTGTATTCTCTTTAATATATGCGGCGCATATTTTGTTTGTCGAAGAGAGAGCGGCAAGAGAGGGGGCGAAAAAAGCTCTATCCAAATAGAGAGCGAAATAGAGAGAGAGAGAGGCAGACAGACAGAGAGCAACGACTCGACGTAGCATAGTAACGGAAAATAAACAACTCTTTAGTAAATCTAATTGTTGTCAGACAACCGCCGATGAAAAAAAGCCAAAAACAAAAATAAATAAATTAATTATTTGGCGAACTGACAAAAGAAATACGAAAACTACGTTATGCTTCAACGGTTTGGCGTATTTAACTCACGACCTTGCACATTGGAGACCCGTGAATCGTAATCGTAATCTGAAAGAGCGAGCCAGAAGATCCCAATTTCAGGGTAATCGGGACGAAAAAATACAGGAGCTAATGGCTGTTAAGTGAAAATAACCTTAAAATATGTTATCTATATATACAGTTGTCGCTCGGTGTATGTAATTATCGGAAATACAAATTTGTAAGTAAAAATGTAAGACCGATTTATCTGCTGTTAGTAAAACTCTATAATTCCCCAGCGACAACTGTATGTATTATTGTAATTAATGGTAACGAGCTGATGAGATGATTTCAAGTAGCCTTCGGAAGTGCGGATTACGATCAGCAAGCCAGCCAGTGGACAGTGCTCACCATGACGACGCAGTTCTTAAACATGCTGACGACCAGTGTGCTCGAAGATGCCGCTGTGCAGCAGCTGCTCCAATCCGGGCAAGCTTTTGATTTGGTGCTGCTGGAAACTGTACAGACCGAGGCACTGTTTGGCCTAGCGCAGCACTTTGGGGCACTAACAATGGGCATCTCCTCATACGGCACAGATCGGCATATAGATGATCTCATGGGGAATATTTCGCCCCTCTCCTACAATCCCATGCTGCTGTCCTCGCGGACCGAGCACATGAGCTACGAGCAGCGGCTGTGGAACCTTTGGGATGCCTGCCTCAGCTGGCTGCATAAGCGTTGGGTTCATCTGCCCAGCCAGGAGAAGCTGTACGAGCAATACTTTCCCCAGGCGAGCAAGTCTCTGGAGCAGGTGCTCGACAGTTTCTCATTGATGCTGCTTGGCCAGCATTTTACGCTCAGCTATCCGCGTCCCTATCTGCCCAGCATGATTGAGGTGGGCGGTTTGCATCTCCAGCAGGAGCGAGATCTTCAACCGCTGCCTGACGATCTGACCTCGTTTGTGAGCGGTGCCGGCGATGGCGTCATTTACTTTTCCATGGGCTCCAATATTAAGAGCTCCGATTTGCCAGCGTCCACGCGTCAGCTGTTGCTGCAGGTCTTTGGCAGTCTCAAGCAGCGCATCCTATGGAAATTCGAGCTGGAGCAGCTGGAGGATCTGCCAGAGAATGTGCTCATTAGCAAATGGTTTCCACAATCCGATATTCTGGCGCATCCCAATGTGAAGCTCTTCATCACACATGGCGGCCTTCTCAGCACCATTGAGAGCATTTACTTTGGCAAGCCTGTGCTGGGACTGCCTGTCTTCTATGACCAGCACCTGAATGTGGAGCGCGCCAAGCAGGCGGGCTATGGCTTGGCTCTGAATCTGTGGTCAATGAATGCCACCCAGTTGCACGATCAGATTGCTGAGTTACTCAACAATGTTAGTTATGCGAAGGCGGCGCAGCTCAAGTCCAAGCTATATCGCGATCAGAAGGATACGCCGCTCGAACGCGCCATCTGGTGGACGGAATATGTACTGCGGCACCAGGGTGCGCCGCATCTGCGTTCAGCATCGCGTGACCTAAACTTGCTGCAACTGCACGGCCTGGACACATGGGGTCTGCTCGCTGGCGTCGTTTCCCTGCTCGGCTTAGTGATTCTGTTTGTGCTGAGAATTCTACGCGATTTCCTCTGTAGACGTTGTAAAACTAATAACAAGCTGAAGACACAGTAGCAGCTAACGCCGAGACACGTAAGGAAAGCATGTAGCACTTTGCATATGTTGGAGATTTTGCAAAATTGCTTTGACAACACTAACAAAATAACTTTATTCTTATAATAATCTGCTTATGTAAATATATATGAATACATTTTGTTTTATATATGTATATATATTATCGACGCTTTTTTCAAGCTTTTATTTAAAGAATATATTTTCATATATTTCAAATTGTCTGCCATTCCTAAAGTTCTTGAGAAATTGATAACTTCTCAACTTCAACATCTTTGTAGATCATTGATTTCGCCCTGTCAATATGGGTTCACGAAATATAGATCTACCACCACTAACTTATTAGAACTCACCTCTTTTGTTATCAAAGGTTTTCAGAACAAAATGCAAACGGAGGTTGTTTACACTGATTTTAGCAAGGCTTTTGATTCTGTAAATCACCCTTTGCTACTTCACAAGCTTTATCTTCAGGGATTTCTGAATAATCTGATTAATTGGATCTCAAAATATTTATTGTCAAGAACACAGAGAGTTTACTTTAGAGGTTTCGTCTCAAAGTCTGTTCAGGTTACTTCCGGAGTACCGCAAGGAAGTCACCTTGGTCCCTTGCTATTTACTTTATTTATAAATCCGTCCGTTATAAGTTATTCTCGCCTGGGCGTAAGAACTTGTGGGATGGTTCGAACGGGGCTGAGCTGAGGCCACCAGGCGGGTCGCGGGTTGCGGATAGCGAACGGCCTCCCATTGGGAGGTTAGCTGCGAATAACGCGAATTTTCGCAAATAAGCAGTCCCGGACAAACAGCGGGTACGACACCGTATGCGTACTGACAAGGCGTTTGTGTTGCCGCCTCTAAAAAGTATAGCCTCACACACCCCCAACCTCCCCACACACTTACCCACCTATCCTATCCTCCCTCATCTCACACCGGGCCGGGCTAAGGTGTCAATCGTACCGTGCCGATAGTCAGCCTGGCTGGGGGCCCGGTTTAAACAAATAGCCCAGTCAATAACGGTGAGCTCAGGCAAATGGCGACCGCCTGTTCTAATCAGCCTTACCCGGGTATTGCGGATCTCTGCCCGGGTGGACATCTATTTCTCCGCAGCACGTGGGACTTATAATGTCTAAGAATAATAAAAATAAAATTTATATTCCGCAGGATCTCCCAGCGGAAAGATCCCTTAGTGTGGTAGACCATCCTCCACACCGTGCAACTTCAGCACCCTATAGGAGAGTGCCACAGGCACAGCCAACCCCAAATCGGGGCACTAACTGGCAAAGGGCCACAAGCATGGTAGTCCACCCTCCACGCCACGCCGCTCCTGCACCAGTCGAAAGAGCGCAGCAGTCACAACTAGGACGCACCAACGTGGTCGGACCATCCCGACCACCACACCCTGCACCAAATGCTGCTGCTAGGCAGGGCGGACAACGCCCCAGAAGAAAGGAGGAGTTCCTGCCACCGAGGGGTGAACCAGGTGGGCTGGATGATCCGAACCGGCGGAATTTGTGCGGGTCACGGGTCAAAAGGTACCTACGGTACCTCCAGCAAGGGCTTGCTCCTGAGGAGGCCTTAAAGAATGCCCCAGAAGGCTTGGACACACGTCCAAGCACGTCACGTGCGGCTTTGAGGACCAACCCTCCAGCATCCGCCGGACCCAGATCGTCATACGCGGATATGGCGAAAAAAGTAAAAGTGGCCGTGTTACCTGTGGCGGTCTCATTCGCTCGCGGGCATTCACTTCCGTGTTGGTTGCATCATCATTGAGTGCTCCAACGAAGAATCAGCAAACTGGCTGAGAGCCGCCGCGCCGAAGCTGCGCTTGTGGAAGGGCATGCCCCTCACGTGCAAAGTGGGAGACGAGATATCGTCGCCCCACTGCATCACAATCTACTGCCCAAGGAGTCTAGACAGGTCCTTGGAATATATTCTGACTCTGTTAAGAAACCAGAACAGAATCGAAACCGAGGCCAGGAAGGTAATATCCAGGAGGGACGAAGGAGGAGGATCACTCCTGGTTATTGGGATAGATGAGCTATCCAAGAAGGCTATTGAGGAAAGAGGTCACCAACTCTCTTTCCGGTATGGGACCATCCATGTGAATGGTCTCAAGAAGAAGGTCGGGGCAAATAAGCCACCCGAGCCGAAGGACAAAGAGTCAGACGTGGAGGACATCCCCACCACAGCTCCCGTGGCAGTATCGAGCAGCCATCCGCTACAGCCCGCCGACACGTCGGAGGACCTCGCAGAATATGAGGATCTGGCGGATGTGACTCTCTGTCACGTGGAAGAAGTGGGGGATAGCGAAGTTGCTGTCTTCACAGGAGTTAGCGGAGGAGCTGCAAAAGGATGCAGCAGTTGCTGACGTCAATATGACTAGCAGCGGGGACGAAGGCAGCTCCAGGCCCCAAGCACCATGGCAGCTGGAGCCCATCCTCTAATCGATGACAAAAATCATCGATACCAGGCTGGCCCAGGTGAACATTCACCATGCCAAAGCAGCCTCGGCTGTGCTGGCTAGAATGTTTACCAAACAACACCTTGGGCTAGCACTGGTACAGGAGCCATGGGTGTATAATGGCATAAAAGGCCTATATACATCCGAGTCGAAGGTAATCTGGGACCAGAGAAATCTAGCCCCTAGAGCATGTATCATGGTAAGGAAAAGTATTAATTTCACTATCCTTTCAGAATTTTTAACTAGAGACTGTGTCCCGATAGTGGTTCAGGCCACTGGTGACACTGCCTCTATGGTAGTTGTGTCGGCGTACTTCGCAGGAGACGGACCCTGCCCACCACCAGAAATTGAGGGACTGGTGGAGTACTGCACGACGAAAAAGATGCCGATAATTATCGGATGCGATGCCAATGCGCACCACTCGATATGGGGCAGCAGCGGCGTCAACATGAGGGGTGAGTACCTAACAGATTTTATTGCTAAATTTAATCTAGAATTAGGTAATGTCGGATCCACACCGGCATTTGTAACGAGGGTTAGGGAGGAGGTCTTAGACATCACCCTGGTCAGTCGGTCCCTAAAAACTCATCTTAGGGATTGGCATGTCTCACCAGAGGAATCCATGTCGGACCATAGGATAATCCTATTTAAGCTACAGCTAAGTACGGATAGCAGTACCCCCAGTAGGAACCCCAGGAAAACAGACTGGGAAAAGTTCAAGTCAACCCTAGAGCTCAACCTCTCCAATGGGACATCTGGTATACCCAGAACCCCCACCTTGGCAACCTGGTGGAACGATAGCCTGGAAAGGCTACGTCTAACCACATGTCGCCTCTTCAATAAAGCGAAGAGAGACGGAGAATGGGAGAGGTACCGTGAAAGTCTGACCTCCTATAACAAGGAGATTAGGAAGGCCAAAAGGCAGAATTATAGGAACTTCTGCGAGTGCATAGTTAGTACAAGCGAAAGCGCCAGGCTCCATAGAGCAATGTCCAAGCGATCGCCTGATGCATTGAAGTGTAGAGACAACTCCTTTACGAGCAGCAATATGCAAAGACTAGAGCTCCTCTTCGAAACGCACTTCCCAGGTAGTATACCACCCTATCAGGAAGAAGATATCGTGAGAGGAAGCAGATATAGACCGTCGACTGATGACTGGGCATGTGCCAAGCTGACAGTCACAGCCGAAAGATTGAAATGGGCAATTGGCTCTTTCCAGCCCTACAAATCTCCAGGCTTAGACGGGATATCGCCAGTATTCCTACAGATCGGTAAGGACTTACACGCCCGCAAGGGGGTGTACTGTCTCCGCTACTCTGGAGCCTGTTAGTAGACGAACTACTCAACAGACTTACCACCAGAGGTTTCCAATGTCAAGGCTACGCCGACGATATTGTCATAATAGCGAGAGGCAAATTCGAGGAGACACTCTGCGATATAGTCCAGACAGGGTTAAAAATAACGAGTGACTGGTGTATGGAGGTTGGACTCAACTTAAACCCTACAGAAACAGTCATCGTCCCCTTTACTAGACGGTATAAGCTGCAGAGGATGAAGCAAATATGGCTCTCAGGGTGCCTATTAGAAACAAGTAGGGAAGTCAAGTACCTAGGGGTCACATTTGACAGCAAGCTTAACTTTGGCACCCATGTACAAAACACGGTATCGAAGTGCAGGGGCACGTCACCAAAGATTATGCGTTGGCTATACACAATGGTAGTAAGACCCACCGTGTCACCGTGAGAAGAGAGCTGCAGAAACTGCAGAGATTGGCCTGCGTATGTATGACAGGGGCAATGCGCACCTGTCCAACAATGGCCTTGGAGACCTTAATGGAGCTAACACCACTCCACCACACAATAAGGCTCCAGCAGAAAGCCGCACTTTTAAGGATGTCAGCAGAAGGAGTTGGGGGCAATCACATCCTTAGCCAAAAAGACGCCCAACGACTTTCGGATGAACTTCCCCTACTGATTCTACCTAGGGACGAAATGGAAGCCAAATATATATTCGAGCGAAATTTCAAAGTTCATATGAGTAGCAAAAAGGAATGGACATCACTAGATGACATCCATCCTATGAAACCGCACACCATAAAATGGTACACCGACGGATCACTCACCAACCAGGGCACAGGCCTAGGAGTGGTGGGCCCTCGGATATCTTATCATGAATCTCTAGGAACGCAGACCAGCATATTTCAAGCTGATAGCGATAGGAAGGTGTGCGGATCTTAACCTGGTGCGCAACTATCGGAATACGGAGATATCCATCCTATCCGACAGCCAAGCAGCGATAAACGCAGTTAGTGGGACGAAAATCACTTCTAAAGTGGTCCTAGAGGCACGTTCCAGACTTGACCGACTCGGGGCAACCAATAGGCTCACCCTAAGATGGGTCCCGGGTCACATGGACATAGTAAGGAACGAACTGGCCGACAGGCAAGCAAGATTGGGGGCGGAGAGACCCCTAGTAGGACCTGAACCGTTTTGTGGCATCGGAAGGCACACGATACGGCAAGAGCTTAGAAACGAAGAAAGACAGAGGAGGCAGCGGAGCTGGGCAGAGGCACCAGGACTCCGACAAGCTAAATGTCTTTTGGGTGGCTATAATCAGAAGCGTTTTGGGCAGTTTATAGCCATGAGCAAAAACAATCTTAGAATACTCACCGGTCTACTGACGGGACACTGTAGACTAAGAAGTCACCTAGCCAAGCTAGGTATAATTAGTAGTGGACTCTGCAGGTTCTGTGACGGCGAGGAGGAATCCTCAATGCACATCCTAGCGGAGTGTGTCGCCTTAGCAAGGAAGAGAAGCAGCATCCTAGGGATGCATGTCATGACGAGCAATGACATAGTAGCCCTCAACTCAATAAAAATTCTAGTATTTATGCAAGAGCTTGGGTTGATGGAGGAGCTTTAAGCCCAGAAGAGAGCACAATAGACCTATCAGGTCGCAGTGCACACACACCCCTAGCCTAATAATAAAAGTTATTCTCGGGTACTGATGTATGCCGATGACGTTAAGTTGTGTTTACTGACTACTACTGACTCTCTTACTGGACAGAGGCTTCAAGCTGACATAGATAGTTTTGAAGTCTGGTGTCGTATTAATTTATTAAATCTTAATTGTGATAAATTCAAAGTCATGTCCTTTTATAGGCGAATGCCTTTTTTAACCAATTACTTCCTTAATGGCAAACCACTGGAACGCATAGAATGTGTTGATGATTTGGGTATCCTTTTAGATCCCAAGCTTAAGTTTGACAATCATATTTCTGCGACTGCTAATCGGGCCCTTGGTGTCATAGGTTTCATTAAGCGCTGGTCAAAAGAATTTGACGATCCCTACATTACATCTCTTGTGCGTCCTATTCTTGAATATGGGTCTTGTATATGGTCACCCAATTACAAGGTTCATCAGGACAGAATAGAATCCGTGCAAAAACAAATTCTTTTATTTGCACTTAGACGTCTAAACTGGACTACTAAGAAGGTAATTCTTACCGTAGTAGACTTTTATTATTAAATCTTCCTTCACTTTCTGATCGTAGAACAATGCTTGGCGTAATCCTTTTACACAAGCTTATAAATGGTGAGATTGATTCTTCCGAGTTAATTAGCCAAATAAATTTTACAGTTCCGATCAGAAATACAAGGAACTTTCTACCTATCTTTCTTCAAACTTGTAGTTCGAATTGTGCTATACATAATCCATGTAGGATTTTATATACTAATTATAACATGCTTTTCCCTTTAATTAATTGTGATTCCCCTATTGATTCTATCAAAACTGTTGTGTCTTCTAATTCGCGATCTTCGTAACAGTAACTCATGCCGTGCGCCCCTCGGTCGGTTGTGTTGGGGGGGTGCACTGCTTTTGCCTGGGTCCGTGCGTTAACAAGCCCGTGCTTGGTATCGTTGAGCCACTTGAATGTACTGCTCGTTAGTACTTTCAACGTCCAAGCTAAATATATATTTTATATTTTAAGCAGATTTATTTATGCAAGATTTATCTGTGAATTTTTTAAAATTAATTTTAATTAAAATAAATCAATTAATAAATACTAATGTGAACTTAATTTTTCAATTTTATTATTTTGCCAAAGTTCCAAATATTTAATAAAATTGAAAACCATCTCAATTTAAAGCCACCATGTAAATCTGAAACTGTAAAGATCTTACGGGCTACTTTTATTAAAGGCTTTTATTCACAATCATGATGACTTGCAAAATGTAGGCTGTCAGATGCTGTGCGACACACCTGTATTTCATGTAGATAAATACATAAATGTAAATGATGGCAAACAGCGATTGGGATTGCGTGATAACAATGTTGCTATAAGCTGCACGTCTACTTGTCTGCCTGATGCGAATGAGAATAATGTTTGCGATTTAGTTGAAAATTTGAATTTGATCGTGGCACACGCTTTGTAAAAATGTTCTTGGTTCGGGTGTGCTGTGCTTTACCGCTAGTTTTGATGCTGCCACATTTGCTGGAGGGCGCACGCATACTGGCCATATTTCCATTTCCGGGTCCCTCGCAGTATATTAATGTGCTGCCCCTTTTGAAAGGACTCGCAGCGCGGGGTCACGAAATAACCTCAGTCAGTGGATTTCCACAAAAGGAGCCGGTGAAAAACTTTCGTGACATTGCCGTGCCTGAAATATTTGAATCTTACGAAGGTGCATAAAAATTATACACAGAACATTTACAGGCTGGGGAAAATCAACAGCAAAATTATTCAAAATTGTGCGAAAATATGGAGAAAGTCTAAAAATATCATTCGTGGATAATTCAACAATATCTTCTGCTTATTTCAGAATTCATAAGTGACCTTTCTAATCACATGAATATGTGGCAGGAAAACAATTTTATAAACGAGTTCTTCATCGACGTTACAAAGACAGTTCTTCGAAATGCCGAAGTGCAGCGAGATCTGCTAAAGCCTGGCAAGGATCACTACGATCTGGTCATTGTTGAGGCTCTGCGCACTGATGCTCTCTATGGCTTTGGGGCGCATTTCAATGCGCCGCTCATTGGGCTCTCTACCTTCGGCACCGACTGGAATGTCGATGAGACGGTGGGGAACACCTCTCCGCTCTCCTTTATTCCGCTGCCGACTTCCCACTTCAGCGATCACATGACTTTTGGCGAGCGAGTGCACAACTTTCTAGAGACTTCGATAGCCTGGATCAATTGGAAGCTGCTGCACTTTCCAGTGCAGGAGCAGCTTTATGAGCAGTATTTTCCACATATTGCCAAATCAAGGCCTTTGGTGCAGGTGACCAAGAACTTCTCGCTAATGCTGCTCAATCAGCACTTCTCCTTGAGTTATCCCCGTCCGTATGTGCCGAACATGGTCGAGGTGGGGGGACTGCATATTTCACACAAGCCAGCGCCACTGCCCAAGGATATAGATGAATTTATTGTGGGCGCTGGATCGGCGGGAGTTATTTTCTTCTCCCTGGGCTCGAACATTAAGAGCAAAAATCTGCCAGTGGAACGACTACAGATGCTGCTTCAGGTATTTGCCAGTTTGCCGCAACGCGTAATCTGGAAGTTTGAGGACGATCAGCTGGCCAACAAGCCTGCTAACGTATTTATTAGCAACTGGTTGCCCCAGCCCGACATCCTGGCACATCCCAATGTGAAGCTCTTCATCACCCACGGCGGCCTCCTCAGCACCATTGAGACCATTCACCATGGCAAACCAGTGCTCGGTTTGCCCTTCTTCTACGATCAGTTTCTGAATGTGAGGCGTGCCAAGCGGGCGGGCTTCGGCTTGAGTCTCGATCACCGGCAGATGACAGCCATAGAGCTCAAGCAGACCATCAATCGTCTGATTGGGGAGCCACAATTTGCAGCAAGAGCACAGCAAATATCGGCTCGCTATCACGATAAGCCCATGACTTCGCAGGAGACGGCCATCTGGTGGACGGAGTATGTGCTGCGGCACAAGGGTGCGCCACACATGCGTGTGGCAGCACAGGATATGAGCTTCATTGCTTACCACAATCTGGATGTGATCGGCTTGCTGTTGGCTGTGAGCACCTTCACACTAGCTGCCATCTTCTTTGTGCTCTTTAAATTGATCTGTTGCCTGAGAGGTCAAAGGGCACCGAAATTAAAGGGTCACTAACTGATGAGTTAAGCTTCGCTTGGAATAGGAAACCCACATTTTTTTTTTTTGCAAATAAATCGGAAAATTTAAATTTAAGGAATTCGGCTTTTAAAATCAGCAACTTAACGAAATAAATGAAATAAATGTGATATTATGTGGCATGGGGCATTTAAATAATGACTATTGCAATGCTGTTGATTATTGTGTTGCATTGACCGCTGTCCAATCAGCTGCAGACGGTGGCGTATGCGCAATATTAAATTGCTGCACCACTTCCGTTGCAATGTGCAACGGGTATTTTTGGCTGCATCGCCAAATGCGTAATCAAGAATTCATGAGCTATTTATTTGTTGCTGCTGCTGTTGTTATTATTGGTTGCTGCAGTTGTTATTGTTGCTGGCATTTTGCGGCACATTCATCAGCTGAACTTATTGGCATGCAAATAAAAATGATTTTATCTGATTAAAGCTGCTCAATGTGCCTCTTGGTGGCATGCCACACAAAAATTGCAAACAGACTCCGGCCCTGCTTTGTGGTTGCTGAACTCTTAATGATTTCTTCATTTGCATAAGTTGTTCATTTGCTGTACGTGTTTATTTATAATTTACCCTAATATAATAAAATAAAATTCAAAATTATATTTAACGGTTTCGTTGAATCTATCATGAATAGGTGAGAGATGTGCAAAAGTATGTCACACGCAAAACGAAGCATCTCTGAACACAAGAAAATAAATATATACAATTTTGGCAAATTAATTAAGTAATTACAAATAAAGTGTTGCAAGCACACTGCAGAACAAGGGGCAAGCAACAGTTGTGGGTTAAGTTCGTATCTATATGTTTCTTGTCAACCTATCTACTATACAATTGATAGAAAAATTATTATTATTCTTAGCAGTTAAAACACCACCAAGTAACACACTATCACACAACAAATATTTAGTGTATCTTTCGCTTATCGCCACGCGTTCTCTTCCCGACGAGCAGGCGAAGTAGCCAGCGAATTAATGTTATCAGCACCAAGAGCAGTATGAAGGGCACGGCCAAGAGCACCGCCAAGGTATCCAAGCTGTGCAGCTGCACATAGTTCATGTCTCGCGATGGAGCTCGAAGGTGGGAAGACTCCTTGTGCCGCAACACATACTCAGTCCACCAAATGGCGCGATCCATCGCCGACTCTGGCTGATCGCGATAAAGACTGGAGAAAGCAGAAGCAGCCTCTCGATAACTCGGCGTAGTTAGCAGTGTATTTATCGCTTGCTCCAGCTCGGACTGCTTTAGGCTCATCAGATCCAAGCTCAGTCCGAAGCCCTTACGGGCGGCGCGCTTAACATTCATGAACTGATCGTAGAAGACGGGCAAGCCAAGGACAGGCTTTCCAAAATAAATGCTCTCAATGGTGCTCAGGAGACCGCCATGTGTGATGAAGAGTTTTACGTTGGGATGGGCTAGGATGTCGGGCTGTGGAAACCATTTGCTGATGAACACATTATCAGGCTTATCAGGCAACTGATCATCCTCGAATTTCCAGAGCACCCGTTGCTTGAGACCGCTAAATACTTTTAACAGTGTATCCTTAGTTTCTACAGGCAAATCCTTGCTTTTAACGTTAGTTCCGAGTGAAAAATAGATGACACCATCCGGGGATGACTCAATAAACTGATTGATATCCGCGGGCAAGGGTTTCGGCTTGTGAGAGATGTGCAGTCCACCCACCTCAATCATGTTGGGCAAATAGGGACGTGGATAACTCAGTGAGAAATGCTGACCCAGCAATATAAGTGACCAGCTGTCCAGGACTTCATCGAGTGTTTTCGTGGCCTGCGGAAAGTACTTGGCGTACTGTGTCTCCATTTTCGGATGGTGTATATACCAGTATGCTGCTTTCTCCAACCAAATCTCGAAATGATTCTCTAGACGGTCGTAGAAGCTCATCGGATTGGTCCGGGGCGAACTGAGTAGCGGACTGTAGGACATCGGCGATATGTTGCCCAAAAGTCTATCAATATTATCATCGTTGCCATAAGTGGAGAAGCCCATGAGGGTTGCATTGAAATGTTGAGCAAGTCCGTACAATGACTCCGTGTTGATCACCTCAGCAATGAACAAGTCGAATGTTTCACCAGATTTCATTAGCTGCTGCACTTTCTCATCTTGGAAGAAGCAGTCGGTAATGAGTGAAATTAGCCAACTCAAGACCTTTTGGTTCTCCCACATTCCAGTCGCCGTCATAGCCCTCACCATTTCTATAAATGAAATTGAACTTATCAGAATATTGGACTTAAGTGTTCATATGTCATTTACCATCGTGATATTCGTTCACTTTGGGGGCTGTTATAAATCTCATATTCGGCACGGGCTTATTCTCAAAGGTATTGATCACAGTCACCTCATGACCCAGGGTTGCCAACGCTTTCAAATACGATTCGGCAAAGATATACTGAGAGCGGCCGGGAGAGGCAAATGTGGCCAAGATCTTGGCACCTTCTGACTCTGGCGCCCACCCGATAAGCGACATCAGCGCCAGCAACAAAATTCTAACCGGTTTCATTTTGAGTTGTTACTCGTTTGAGCTCTCAACTTAAACTGAGCGTTCAACTTTTGTGCGATCCGCCTTTAAAGTCCACTCTCAGCTGATTTGAAGCTTTTGCTGATAACTTAGTAGAGATATGACTGGTAAAAAACAAAACTCAGTGTAATGGTGATTAAGCCATAATGGTACTAGTGACATTCCTATATCAATGAACGAAATCGGCCAATTCTTAAATGTATTGTCCATAAGCACCACATGTGTGCAAATAAAATATTGCTTACCCCCTTCGACCCTTTTCTTTAATAGCGTAAGTTTTTAATTGTTTAAATTGATGTGTTATTGGATATGTCAGAAAATCAATTATGAGTTAGTTTACAACACACTGCCAAAAGCAATTTAAGACTTTGGAAAATCTACTGGGCACATAAGATAAGATATATAAGCTAAGGAATATACAAGGCACTGGAACTAACGCAGCATTTTCGAGATCAGCCCATGCACCCGCTGGACGTGGCTGTGTTTTGGACGGAGTACGTGCTGCGACATCAAGGTGCACCCTACATGCGTGTCTCCACCTCCAAAGTGAGGCTATTGGACTACTATTACCTGGACAATAGACTTGGAGTTCTTTGTCGGTTTGGTCTACCTATTACCTTGGTGGTTTATGTGCTCTGCAAGTTGTTTAACTGGCGTCAAAATTTTGGTCACTTATAATATTCAAATATTTGCTATTATCTTATCTAAATGGCAGTCGCTAATTTAGTCATTAAAAGTGTTGATATGATTTTGTACTTCACAAGCATAAATACAAACGTGGACATCAGACTAAACTCATTTGTTACGTTAAATTCTTCTAGCTACAACTAGGCTTAGCGGAGGTGCACCTTGTATTAAGGTCTTCTGACAATATTATTGACTGCCAAGAAAAATGTTCGAATAGTTTACTCTATTGAGATTCTAAATTAAAGAAAGTATTTTAAATACGTTACGTATAGATACGTATAGAAAACAGAAAAAATGTATTATAGGTTAGGTTAGGTTTGACGGCTGCGACCTGAAAAGGTCAGCACACATAGACCATTTTCTATTTGACCCCTTGTGATGCCGTGGATCTAAGTCCTGCTCCGAGAAACTCAGGGAAATTTCGATCAGTTGAACCAACCAGTCGTATTTATGAACTTTGCGATTCTGGCTGGTCTAATGTGCGCCAGCTGCGTTAGGCCGGATAAAAAGTGACTTCCCAAGAAGGTGAACCGTCTTTTTGCTAGCTGGGCAGAGACAGAGGAAGTGTTCCGGAGATTGGACCTCCTCCTCGTCTCTGCAGCTCCTGCAGAAATCATTATATGGGATATGAAGCCTACAGGCGTGAGAGCCCACTAACCAGTGACCAGTAATTGCCCGGATAACAGCGGAACAATTACTGCGGAACAAGATGGCATTTCGCCATTTGTCGTTAGACCTGTATCTGTTGGTTTCTTTAATTGTGAGCTTTCAGGTAGGCAGGGGCATGTTTACACCTTCCTTTC
This sequence comes from Drosophila mimica, assembly GCA_037043585.1. NCBI lineage: Eukaryota > Metazoa > Arthropoda > Insecta > Diptera > Drosophilidae > Drosophila > Drosophila mimica. The sequence goes on from JBAMBE010000661.1 coordinate 3,224,856, forward strand.
CAGTGAGGAGGGGTAGCAGAGTGCCTTTCCTAGCTAGCTCATCAGCTAAGAAGTTGCCTTCAATGTTGCTGTGCCCTGGCACCCATATTAGGCTGATAGCATGCTGCTCTGCCATCTCGTGTAGAGATTTGCGACAGCATGTTACGGTTGTCGAGTTTATTGACATTGCACTTAAAGATTTGATGGCCGCTTGGCTGTCTACGTAGATGTTAACACTCGAGGAACTAATTTTTGACCTTTTCAGGCAATTTACTGCTTCCTGTATGGCTATAACTTCAGCTTGGAACACACTACAGTGTTCCGAAAGACTGAAGGATAGATGGGTGGTAAGCTGGTAGGAGTAAACACCTCCGCCTACTCGATTATCGAGTTTAGACCCGTCTGTGTAGAACTCTACGGTCGCTGGTGGACCAGGGTATCGGTGTGTCCATTCTTCCCTTTGTGGGAAGAGGGTATTAAAGGGTGCGTTAAGGTGGACTACTGGTGTGCAGTAGTCTGTTCTAATGCGTATATCGGATCTCCCCATCAGAATGGAGGCGTGGCCTTCGTTTTGGGTTGTCCACGGTATGGATTCCCTAAGTCTAACAGCTGTGAGAGTTGCCTGTTCGAGGCCTTCTACTTCTAAGCTTTGAATGTCTAGGATGGCATCGAGTGTCTCATTTAGAGTGGAGCGAAGCGCTCCTAAGATACATAATTCAGCCATCCGCTGAACCTTATTAAGTAGTTTTAAAGTGGTTTGCCTTTTAAGGCAAGGCCACCATACTATAACCCCATATAGAAGAATGGGCCTAATAATGGATAGGTACATCCATCGGACAATGTTTTGGGAGTGCTATGGATTTTCTGTCCAGCGTCAAACCCAAAAAGCTGGCACTGGACTTAAAGGAAAGGGTCGTATTGTTTAGTCTCGGAGGGACGAGGAAAGGAACTTTGTATTTCCTTGTATAGAGCACTAGTTCGGTTTTTGTGGGGTTGACACTTAGACCGCAACTACTTGCCCAAGATGACAGTATCTTTAATTTCCCTGTCATTAAGTCACATAGGGTTTGAGGGTGCTTTCCTCTGAAGATAACGGCAACGTCGTTCGCATAGGCGACTGTCCGACAGCCACCCCCCTCCATGTCACGTAGCAGTTTATTAATCGCTAGGTTCCATAGGAGAGGTGATAGGACTCACCCTTGGGGCGTTCCTCTACTGACGTATCTGGAAAGGGTAGACGATCCAAGTGTAGACGTCACAATCCTGCGAGTGAGCAATTGATTGATCAATCCCACCAAACCGGAGTCAACCTCCAGACTCGTCAGTGCTCCAGTTATCGCTTCTGGGACGACGTTGTTGAAAGCACCTTCGATGTCCAGGAAAGCTATTAAGGTGTATTCTTTTAAAAATAGGGATGACTCTATTTGTTTGACCACAGAATGAAGGGCAGTATCCGTGGATCTGCCTTTTCTGTAGGCATGTTGGAAACCAGAGATTAGGTTCGGATCTATAAAGCTATTTAGGTGCAGACTAATGAGCCTCTCCAAAGTTTTGAGTAGAAAGGATGATAGACTGATGGGTCTGAAATCCTTTGCGCTTGTGTGCGATGGTTTCCCTGCCTTAGGGATAAAGGTGATCTTTGATTTAAGCCAAGAAGGAGGAATTTGTCCAGTCTTGAAAACTTCACCAAAGATCGTGTGTAGCCACTTAATGGCTAAATCGCCCGCCTTTTGTAGTTGAGCCGGGCATATATTTTCGGGGCGTGGGGACTTTAACGGCTTGAAGCTATTAATCGCCCATCGTATATTTTCTTTGCTGAGGATAGGTATCATTGAAGCGATTACAGCTGACCCAGAGGTATCATTTGTTAAGGGTTGCTCAGAGCACCCTGGAAAATGGGTCCTTAGGAGGATATCTAAGGAGTCCTCACTTGAGTCGGACCAAGAGTTGTCATCTCTCTTGAGATAACCTAAAATGGGATTAGTTTTGGATAGAATCTTGCTGAGCCTTGCGGCTTCACTGGTTGATTCTATCTCTGTGCAGAATTCTCTCCATGATCTTCTTTTTGCCTGTCTAATGGCTTTTTTATATTTCGCCAGACTAGACTTATAGATAGACCAGTGCGAGTCTTCGTTTCGCGATTTTGCCGCGTTGAAAAGGGATCTGCAACTCTTGCGGAGGGCACTGAGTTGTGATGTCCACCATGGGGGCTTTTTCTTAGTCGTTGGCCTTGTAATGGGGCACTCTACTACTACTCTGAGGGCTTTATCACATGCCCTGGTGAAAATGTCTGTAAGTTCATACAGATAGGCTACAGAATTCTAACCTGCCGGCGGGCTTTCGGGCAGAATACGATTAAGTACACGCTTATACTTATCCCAGTTTGCCTTCCTCCTATTAAGGAAGCAGACTGGCTTAGGGGAGTTGAGGAGAATCCCGAACTCAATCTACCTGTGATCGGAGAAGGAGTGGTCGTCTGAGACTTTCCATCCTATCACCCGATCGCTAAAGACATTTGAAACAAGGGTAAGATCTAAGACCTCTTTCCTGTTTTTTATGATGAAGGTGGGGTCATTACCTACATTACTGATCTCAAGATTTGAGTTTAAAATGAAGGACGAGAGTGACTGACCCCTTTGATTTATATCCGTGCTCCCCCACTGAGTGTGGTGAGCGTTGGCGTCGCAGCCTATGATTAGGCCTATTTTCTTATTCTCGCACTCCTGGACAAGGGATTTGACCTTGTCGTCGGGTGGCTGGTCCGGGCTGTCATGAGCCATGTAGGACTACAGAAGCCTTATTGGGGCTGTGGGTAGCTCCAGGCTTACTGCCGTGCTGTCGCAATTGCTGAAATTGTTGAGCAGAAAAATATTGAGATGTTTCTTAGCTAAAATGCAGGCCCTTGTTTTACCTTCGGACTGAGCTCTAATGAGCTTAGAATCCTTGTTGTTTAGTCCGCAAGCCCAATCTCCAACCATCCAGGGCTCTTGGACTAACGCAACATCGACTCCGCCTTTTACCAGGCGGAGCGTAAGGGCAGCGGATGCTGCTTTACAGTGGTGGAGGTTTATCTGTAGAAGTCTTAAAGACATCTCTAGAGTTTACCCCCACCACCGTTATATCACAGTCATCTTCATCTGACAGCGAAAGCTCGTCCTGCTCGACTTCCCGACACAAGGCCTCGAGGCCTCGCGTCAGTGTCGAGTCATCCGAGGTGTAGCCGGTCGATTCAATGTCAACCTCTGGCAACACCGAGGAGGATTCCTTGCCGATTGGCTTATCGGTGGATTCTCCCCCAGCAACTGCATCCTCCTTGTACACCTTTATTGTGGTGGAGCAGATGCCATGATTCAACCGTCCCTTGGCCGCTTCAATGGGTCCCAGTGACTCCTTATTAAGGAGCATCACCGCATGACTCATAGTGCCTTGTGAGGCCTCCACTTTGACTACCTTCCAATCGTGGGTGGGTAGCGATGGGTTACAGATTTGCATCATCTCAAGCACTTCTCCGGCTTCATAGCCGTTGGTATCCAAATCCATGATCTCGGTCTACCAGAGACCTCACTCCAGTCAACTGCGACTACGTTGGCCCCTTTATTGACCTCTCCAACGCTTGCCACTGCCGCCTTATAAATCCTGACGGAGTGTTCGTTGTCACAGGCAATTACTTTTATATTACCCTGGTACCACCCCGCGTCTTCGCAGACTGGCGGTGGTCCTGGAGCATTTCTAATCTGCTTTAGGCAGCAGGCCATCAAGGCCCCCTCCACCCATTTCCACTGATTTCTCGGAATCCTTCCCTACGGATTGCCTTTGTCGAGAATCGCTATGAGGATTCTCTCCTTGGCAATTTCGGCGAAGGATCGTCCTGGGTGGACCCTGGCTCTCTTGGCCACTGGTTCGGGTGTCTCATGTGAGCGGTGCCTTTTCGTTTGGCTCTGCGGAGGTTTCGGGATATTGATGTCGAAGTCAGGTAGAATTCATTTGGCCCATTCCACCTTGTTCAGCCATTCGGCCGGTGGATTAGCTCCCGCGTTCGCATTCTGCCTTCTTAGGATGTTGGCCGCCTTCTTGCGCTCAACATATGAGTGTTTTTGAGCCTGGGTGCTGGTGGTTGGCAGTTCGTCCTCCACACCAGCTCCTTCTAGAGGTTTAGCTGCACTGATGGCGTGCTTCACCTCATTGGAGCCGTGCGTGTTGGTCACACCGCCCGCCACTTTTGCACTTCCGGCAAGACCGACCGGCTTGATTGCCTTGTCGGATCTGGAGTAGCTTTGGCCAGGCTTGGATGCCACTGCCTCCGCTGACTTAGTTGGATTTCTCCATTCCGGTTTTGAGAGAGTTCCGGACTCTGAATTTTTAGAAAGTTTTGGATCCATAATAAATCCCACGAGTTGCGGAGAAGGGGGGGTCCGCCTGCACAGAGATCCGCGACGTGCAGGTAAGGCTAAATAAAATCGGAGGTCGCCAGGTATCCGATATGCTCCGTAAGCAACCGGGCTATTTTTCGGGCCCCCAGCCAGGCTGACTTTCGGCACGGGTCGCATACACCTTAGTCCGGCCCTACCTCAACTATGATAAGCTCCTTAGTCAATGACATGCCTATATGAAGAGCAGGTCAGAGGTTCAGGTAGCAGATCTTAGCTAGCATCAGTCTTATTCAGACCACTGGAATGCTATTTTCAGTCGGCACTCTCGTGGGTGGTTCGGTTGAGGAAATTTTGCCGACCAAAAAAATGTATCATGCACAATATATAAAATTAGTTATGTAAAAACAAATTGATTAAATTTGTATTATAAAAATATGTTTTTGAGAACATCATTGTTGGCGGCAGCAGCAAAATGCCCATTATGTTAAGTGCAGTTTGAGCTGCAGCAGACAGCGCTAACAGGGCTCGTATTTTACAGCGCTCTTTTACAGCGATCTTCTTTTACAGCGCTCTCTTGGTGCAGCGCTCTCTCTCTCTCTCTCCCTCTCTCGACAAAGGGTGCTCGCTTATCGGCCGGCTGCTGCAGCTAATTTAGTTGGTTCGCAGATCGCTAGCCGAACGTTCGTGTAAATTGATTTACTGTTGTCGTGGCTTCCAGTCTTAACAAATCAATATAGTTTATCGTGAATAAACTTTATAACGTTATTGAAAATAACTGTGTTTTTGTGCTGAATGAAATCTATCAAAAAGCTGACAGCGGCAACAATCATAATATTTGTGTACTACTCAAAAAATACAAAAAGGTTCGCTTTTAACGCTCAATTTAACGCTTGACCTTCGCTGTATTCTCTTCAATATATGCGGAGCATATTTTGTTTGTCGAAGAGAGAGCGGCAAGAGAGGGGGCGAAAAAAGCTCTATCCAAATAGAGAGCGAAATAGAGAGAGAGAGGCAGACAGACAGAGAGCAACGACTCGACGTAGCATAGTAACGGAAAATAAACAACTCTTTAGTAAATCTAATTGTTGTCAGACAACCGCCGATGAAAAAAAACCAAAAACAAAAATAAATAAATTAAATATTTAGCGAACTGATAAAAGAAATACGAAAACTACGTTATGCTTCAACGGTTTGGCGTATTTAACTCACGACCTTGCACATTGGAGACAATCGTAATCTCACAATTGGCGACAAATTGGTAATAATTAAAACTATTTTCGATTTTTTTATGGAACTAAACGAACCGCAAAACCATTGGGTTGTTTCTCATTCGCATTCATTCTATTCGCACAAATGGATCTGATTCGTTGGGTGTTTATTTTAACGCTCGCTGCTCTCGGAGTCGGCGTGGAAGCTGCAAAGATATTGGCGGTTTTTCCATTTCCCGGCAAATCGCAGTACATTTTTGCAGAGCAATATCTGAAAGAGCTAGCCAGAAGAGGCCACAATGTAACTGTGATAAATACATTTGGCAGCAACCGAATAGATCCCAATTTCAGGGTAATCGGGGCGACAAAAATACAGGAGCTAATGGCTGGTAAGTGAAAATAGCCTAAAAATCTGTTATCTATATATACAGTTGTCGCTCGGTATATGTAATTATCGGAAATACAAATTTGTAAGTAAAACATATGTAAGAGCGATTTATCTGCTGTTAGTAAAACTCTATAATTCCCCAGCGACAACTGTATGTATTATTGTAATTAATGGTAACGAGCTGATGAGATGATTTCAAGTAGCCTTCGGAAGTGCGGATTACGATCAGCAAGCCAGCCAGTGGACAGTGCTCACCATGACGACGCAGTTCTTAAACATGCTGACGACCAGTGTGCTCGAAGATGCCGCTGTGCAGCAGCTGCTCCAATCCGGGCAAGCTTTTGATTTGGTGCTGCTGGAAACTGTACAGACCGAGGCACTGTTTGGCCTAGCGCAGCACTTTGGGGCACTAACAATGGGCATCTCCTCATACGGCACAGATCGGCATATAGATGATCTCATGGGGAATATTTCGCCCCTCTCCTACAATCCCATGCTGCTGTCCTCGCGGACCGAGCACATGAGCTACGAGCAGCGGCTGTGGAACCTTTGGGATGCCTGCCTCAGCTGGCTGCATAAGCGTTGGGTTCATCTGCCCAGCCAGGAGAAGCTGTACGAGCAATACTTTCCCCAGGCGAGCAAGTCTCTCGAGCAGGTGCTCGACAGTTTCTCATTGATGCTGCTGGGCCAGCATTTTACGCTCAGCTATCCGCGTCCCTATCTGCCCAGCATGATTGAGGTGGGCGGTTTGCATCTCCAGCAGGAGCGAGATCCTCAACCGCTGCCTGACGATCTGGCCTCGTTTGTGAGCGGTGCCAGCGATGGCGTCATTTATTTTTCCATGGGCTCCAATATTAAGAGCTGTGATTTGCCAGCTTCCACGCGTCAGCTGTTGCTGCAGGTCTTTGGCAGTCTCAAGCAGCGCATCCTATGGAAATTCGAGCTGGAGCAGCTGGAGGATCTGCCAGAGAATGTGCTCATTAGCAAATGGTTTCCACAACCCGATATCCTAGCGCATCCCAATGTGAAGCTCTTCATCACACATGGCGGCCTTCTCAGCACCATTGAGAGCATTTACTTTGGCAAGCCTGTGCTGGGACTGCCTGTCTTCTATGACCAGCACCTGAATGTGGAGCGCGCCAAGCAGGCGGGCTATGGCTTGGCCCTGAATCTGTGGTCAATGAATGCCACCCAGTTGCACGATCAGATTGCTGAGTTGCTCAACAATGTTAGTTATGCGCAGGCAGCGCAGCTCAAGTCCAAGCTATATCGCGATCAGAAGGATACGCCGCTCGAACGCGCCATTTGGTGGACGGAATATGTACTGCGGCACCAGGGTGCGCCGCATCTGCGTTCAGCATCGCGTGACCTAAACTTACTGCAACTGCACGGCCTGGACACATGGGGTCTGCTCGCTGGCGTCGTTTCCCTGCTCGGCTTAGTGATTCTGTTTGTGCTGAGAATTCTACGCGATTTCCTCTGTAGACGTTGTAAAACTAATAACAAGCTGAAGACACAGTAGCAGCTAACGCCGAGACACGTAAGGAAAGCACGTAGCACTTTGCATATGTTGGAGATTTTGCAAAATTGCTCGCTTGACAACACTAACAAAATAACTTTATTCTTACAATAATCTGCTTATGTAAATATATATGAATACATTTTGTTTTATATATGTATATATATTATCAACGCTTTTTTCAAGCTTTTATTTAAAGAATATATTCTTATATACATTTTATATTTTAAGCAGATTTATTTATGCAAGATTTATCTGTGAATTTTTTAAAATGCATTTTAATTAAAATAAATCAATTAATAAATACTAATGTGAACATAATTTTTCATTTTTATTATTTTGCCAAAGTTCCAAATATTTAATACAATTGAAAACCATATCAATTTAAAGCCACCTTGTAAATCTGAAACTGTACTTTTATTAAAGGCTTTTATTCACAATCATGATGACTTGCAAAATGTAGGCTGTCAGGTACTGTGCGACACACCTGTATTTCATGTAAATAAATACATAAAAGGTTATCAATGTAAATGATAGCAAACAGCGATTGGGATTGCGTGATAACAATGTTGCTATAAGCGAATGAGAATAATGTTTGCGATTTAGTTGAAAATTTGAATTTGATCGTGGCACACGCTTTGTAAAAATGTTCTTGGTTCGGGTGTGCTGTGCTTTACCGCTAGTTTTGATGTTGCCACATTTGCTGGAGGGCGCACGCATACTGGCCATATTTCCATTTCCGGGTCCCTCGCAGTATATTAATGTGCTGCCCCTTTTGAAAGGACTCGCAGCGCGGGGTCACGAAATAACCTCAGTCAGTGGATTTCCACAAAAGGAGCCGGTGAAAAACTTTCGTGACATTGCCGTGCCTGAAATATTTGAATCTTACGAAGGTGCATAAAAATTATACACAGAACATTTACAGGCTGGGGAAAATCAACAGCAAAATTATTCAAAATTGTGCGAAAATATGGAGAAAGTCTAAAAATATCATTCGTGGATAATTCAACAATATCTTCTGCTTATTTCAGAATTCATAAGTGACCTTTCTAATCACATGAATATGTGGCAGGAAAACAGTTTTATAAACGAGTTCTTCATCGACGTTACAAAGACAGTTCTTCGAAATGCCGAAGTGCAGCGAGATCTGCTAAAGCCTGGCAAGGATCACTACGATCTGGTCATTGTTGAGGCTCTGCGCACTGATGCTCTCTATGGCTTTGGGGCGCATTTCAATGCGCCGCTCATTGGGCTCTCTACCTTCGGCACCGACTGGAATGTCGATGAGACGGTGGGGAACACCTCTCCGCTCTCCTTTATTCCGCTGCCGACTTCCCACTTCAGCGATCACATGACTTTTGGCGAGCGAGTGCACAACTTTCTAGAGACTTCGATAGCCTGGATCAATTGGAAGCTGCTGCACTTTCCAGTGCAGGAGCAGCTTTATGAGCAGTATTTTCCACATATTGCCAAATCAAGGCCTTTGGTGCAGGTGACCAAGAACTTCTCGCTAATGCTGCTCAATCAGCACTTCTCCTTGAGTTATCCCCGTCCGTATGTGCCGAACATGGTCGAGGTGGGGGGACTGCATATTTCACACAAGCCAGCGCCACTGCCCAAGGATATAGATGAATTTATTGTGGGCGCTGGATCGGCGGGAGTTATTTTCTTCTCCCTGGGCTCGAACATTAAGAGCAAAAATCTGCCATTGGAACGACTACAGATGCTGCTTCAGGTGTTTGCCAGTTTGCCGCAACGCGTAATCTGGAAGTTTGAGGACGATCAGCTGGCCAACAAGCCGGCTAACGTATTTATTAGCAACTGGTTGCCCCAGCCCGACATCCTGGCACATCCCAATGTGAAGCTCTTCATCACCCACGGCGGCCTCCTCAGCACCATTGAGACCATTCACCATGGCAAACCAGTGCTCGGTTTGCCCTTCTTCCACGATCAGTTTCTGAATGTGAGGCGTGCCAAGCGGGCGGGATTCGGCTTGAGTCTCGATCACCGGCAGATGACAGCCATAGAGCTCAAGCAGACCATCGAGCGTCTGATTGGGGAGCCACAATTTGCAGCAAGAGCACAGCAAATATCGGCTCGTTATCACGATAAGCCCATGACTTCGCAGGAGACGGCCATCTGGTGGACGGAGTATGTGCTGCGGCACAAGGGTGCGCCACACATGCGTGTGGCAGCACAGGATATGAGCTTCATTGCTTACCACAATCTGGATGTGATCGGCTTGCTATTGGCTGTGAGCACCTTCACACTAGCTGCCATCTCCTTTGTGCTCTTTAAATTGATCTGTTGCCTGAGAGGTCAAAGGGCACCGAAATTAAAGGGTCACTAACTGATGAGTTTAGCTTCGCTTGGAATAGGAATCATACAAAATTTTTTCTTTGTTTTTTCTCTGAACACAAGAAAATAAATATATACAATTTTGGCAAATTAATTAAGTAAATACATATAAAGTGTTGCAAGCACACTGCAGAACAAGTGGCAAGCAACAGTTGTGGGCTAAGTTCGTATCTATATGTTTATTGTCAACCTATCTACTATACAATTGATAGAAAAATTATTATTATTCTTAGCAGTTAAAACACCACCAAGTAACACACTATCACACAACAAATATTTAGTGTATCTTTCGCTTATCGCCACGCGTTCTCTTCCCGACGAGCAGGCGAAGTAGCCAGCGAATTAATGTTATCAGCACCAAGAGCAGTATGAAGGGCACGGCCAAGAGCACCGCCAAGGTATCCAAGCTGTGCAGCTGCACATAGTTCATGTCTCGCGATGGAGCTCGAAGGTGGGAAGACTCCTTGTGCCGCAACACATACTCAGTCCACCAAATGGCGCGATCCATCGCCGACTCTGGCTGATCGCGATAAAGACTGGAGAAAGCAGAAGCAGCCTCTCGATAACTCGGCGTAGTTAGCAGTGTATTTATCGCTTGCTCCAGCTCGGACTGCTTTAGGCTCATCAGATCCAAGCCCAGTCCGAAGCCCTTACGGGCGGCGCGCTGCACATTCATGAACTGATCGTAGAAGACGGGCAAACCAAGGACAGGCTTTCCAAAATAAATGCTCTCAATGGTGCTCAGGAGACCGCCATGTGTGATGAAGAGTTTTACGTTGGGATGGGCTAGGATGTCGGGCTGTGGAAACCATTTGCTGATGAACACATTATTGGGCTTATCAGGCAACTGATCATCCTCGAATTTCCAGAGCACCCGTTGCTTGAGACCGCTAAAGACTTTCAACAGTGTATCCTTAGTTTCTACAGGCAAATCCTTGCTTTTAACGTTAGTTCCAAGTGAAAAATAGATGACACCATCCGGGGATGACTCAATAAACTGATTGATATCCGCGGGCAAGGGTTTCGGCTTGTGAGAGATGTGCAGTCCACCCACCTCAATCATGTTGGGCAAATAGGGACGTGGATAACTCAGTGTGAAATGCTGACCCAGCAATATAAGTGACCAGCTGTCCAGGACTTCATCGAGTGTTTTCGTGGCCTGCGGAAAGTACTTGGCGTACTGTGTCTCCATTGTCGGATGGTGTATATACCAGTATGCTGCTTTCTCCATCCAAATCTCGAAATGATTCTCTAGACGGTCGTAGAAGCTCATCGGATTGGTCCGGGGCGAACTGATTAGCGGACTGTAGGACATCGGCGATATGTTGCCCAAAAGTCTATCAATATTATCATCGTTGCCATAAGTGGAGAAGCCCATGAGGGTTGCATTGAAATGTTGGGCAAGTCCGTACATTGACTCCGTGTTGATCACCTCAGCAATGAACAAGTCGAATGTTTCACCAGATTTCATTAGCTGCTGCACTTTCTCATCTTGGAAGAAGCAGTCGGTAATGAGTGAAATTAGCCAACTCAAGACCTTTTGCTTCTCCCACGTTCCAGTCGCCGTTATAGCCCTCACCATTTCTATAAATGAAATTAAGCTTATCAGAATATTGGATTTAAGTGTTAATATGTCATTTACCATCGTGATATTCGTGCACTTTGGGGGCTGTTATAAATCTCATATTCGGCACGGGCTTATTCTCAAAAGTATTGATCACAGTCACCTCATGACCCAGGGTTGCCAACGCTTTCAAATACGACTCGGCAAAGATATACTGAGAGCGGCCGGGAAAGCCAAATGTGGCCAAGATCTTGGCACCTTCTGACTCTGGTGCCCACCCGATAAGCGACATCAGCGCCAGCAACAAAATTCTAACCGGTTTCATTTTGAGTTGTTACTCGTTTGAGCTCTCAACTTAAACTGAGCGTTCAACTTTTGTGCGATCCGCCTTTAAAGTCCACTCTCAGCTGATTTGAAGCTTTTGCTGATAACTAATTAGAGATATGACTGGCAAAAAACAATACTTAGTGTAATGGTGATTAAGCCATAATGATACTAGTGAAATTCCACTTGTGTTTGCTGCCAGTGCTTTAAAATACGAATACAAAAATTGCTTATTCTACTTGACATTTTTCACCATCGACCCTTTTCTTTAAAAGCGTAAATTTTAAATTGTTTAAATTGATGTGTTATTGAATATGTCAGAAAATCAATTATGAGTTAGTTTGCAACACACTGCCAAAACTAATTAAAAACTTTGGAAAATCTACTGGGCACCTAAGATAAGATATATAAGATAGAGAATATACACTTATATATATTAGTAGACCAAAAGGTCACCAACTATCGATTGAGCTTTAATAAAATCCATTTACTTAGTAAATCTTAAGTGTTACTTGAAATTTGGTCTGACAGGAAAGAAAACATTTTTAACATCAAATTTGAATTTAGCGAAAGTGTCAAGGAATCAATTGCAATTTGTGGCAAAAACAGTCGACTCAATCATTTTTTTCTTTCAGTTAACTCGTTAGTTTCGTGCAATAAAATTGGAATGGAGACCAACTTGTGTCTGGGATTTGCATATTCGTTTCAATGTCTGTTTTTATATCAATTTTTGAAATATTGTGCAGGTGAAAGAAGTGATTGCGATTGCTCGACTTGCTGGCATCGTAAATTTGCAGGATAGTTTTGGAAAATATGCTGTCAAATGTTCGATAGTTATTCAACTTCTCTGTCAGACACTGTTGCTCGGATGCACTTGTCCAATTCCCGCCTGAGAGCTCACGAAATTCTCACATAACTTGTCAGTTAGAGTTTTATTTACGAAAAACAAGAATGTAAAGAATTGATCAGAACAAAGTTTAATCTTATATATGCAAGATTCTTATTTTGAAAAAAAAAGAAAAAATAAATATAATAAAACATATCAATTGTATGTATTTTGGATTAATTTCTACATATTTTTATAAATATTGTTCTTTGTTTTCCATATTAAATTATATAGTTTGTCCAGAATGTGTTTTTAGATAGTGAAAAATTTATATTTTATAAATTATTTTGCAAAAAAATGTATGTTATTATTGACTTTTGATTATTTTCTTATTTTTCTACTATTAAATAGATATTTCTTAACTACTTAACATTAAAATTAATAATATTCATACATTTACTTTATTGTGAAATTTTAAAAACAAAAATCATCCACTTTTGTGGACTGTCCAGAAAGTGTTTTGACAATGGAGATTCTGATGGGATTTTGTACATTGTAGCCACCAGATTGGGGAAAATTGCATATTGTTAGGCATAGTGAAAGGAAATCTAAAAAATTTGGATCAGATCCATTAGAGGATAGCTTAAGGAATATAAGAATATCAATGAAACCACATTAAATAAGCCAGCTAGCCAATTATGAGTACATGCATTTGGGTACATGCATTTTGCCAAAAAAAAGCCGATTTTCAGTACTAATTATTGATCCTTTTAATTTTTCCTTGACACCCCTTATGTCAATTGAGCAGGTGGTTCATTTTAAGTGATTTCATTGATAATAAATATGAAAATAATCCAAAGTCAATAATAACATATATTATTTCTTAAATATTTTCTGTGTTTATCTGAGGGCTATAAAGTAGAAGCAACTTGCAAGTAATAAATCGGCATTTGCAATTTGCAACTCTTTCATTTATTTAAATAGCTTTATTGATAAAATATAAAATATTTAAGTAATTTGACTTTCAAGTCATGCTGTGAATAAAATTCAAATTGAAAAGACATAAAACATGTTGTGCATTCAAATTATTTATAACGAACGAATATTTATTAATGTTGTTGCAATTGAATAACCCATTCAGAAAGTCGGATCAGCAAACAAGTTATCCCAAATTCTGTAACGTTCTTCGTTTATGTTACCAGTTCTTGGACACAGATTGACATCGATTTCCAAGTATTTGCGATCATCGGGATTGTACAGAGGCCAATGAAGATCACGCAAGTATTCATCAGTGGCGTTGTTAGGGTCGCTAAAGAGAGTTTACGGTTTCATTTGGTAATCTGGTTGCCTTCATCAACACTTACCCCTTCCTGGCAAACTCTGTCCACATGCGCGTGAGGCGCTCAATTAACGAATTCTCGGGATCAGTCTGCTTGAAGAGTGGAGTGAGGATCGGCACGTGGAACAAGTACAACAGCTCATCGTGGTGCACGGCGCCTGCAACAATTTACTGATTAAGATACAAATTTTCCTGTGTTTTTCAGTACATACCAAATGTTTGATTGGTGTCCGGATGCTTCAGGAAGCTATAGCGTCCCTTGTAGCGAAAGAAATACGTATAAATGGGCGTGTGTGGGGACATGAGGCGCATAAAGCGATGATACTCGACGCCAATCAGGGCATCGCTATAGAGTCTGCCCAGGCCCTGCAGCGACTCAGGATTCGCAATGGATCCGTTGCCCAGATATTCCTGGCGCAGCACTGTGCTGGCCTTCCTTGAGAGGGGCGTGTCCCTTTCGTAGAGCAGCGCAATGGGTGCCAAGTGGTCCCAGTTGGCGTTCAGCTGAGTGCGTATGCTCTCATTGCGCAGATCAACTATTAGCTGGAGAGGATTAGAAATCGATCACAGACAATAGGTTCGCTTACTTACAGAATGCGCCCGAAAGAAACTCGAATTCGGTGATGCCCGTGATGAGGGGCACCTTGTAGAACTGGCCACTCTGTGCCGTTTTATACGGATGCTCGACCAGAAAACGCTCCTGCCCATAATCCTGTTCGATGACTGGCCGCCAGTTGAGCACCGGATTCCAGCCAAACTCAAACATGCCATTGTAGGTGCTAACAAAATCCAACATCGGTTTACCACGCAGGCAACTGACCAAATCTTTGGCTGGCTGCTCCGGACACTTCATCAGACGCGCCTGCCTCTGAGCCAGCCTCAAATCCGACTCCTCGTAGCCCCACTGGCCGTACGGCGAGGCACTCATGCAGATGCCGCGATGGAAGAGACCCCGTGACATTGGTGACAACATGTGCAGGCCGATGCTCAAGCTGCCGGCGCTGTAGCCAAGCAGCGTCACTGAGTTGGCATCGCCCCCAAAGCGATGGATGTGCTGCTGTATCCATCGCAGTGCCAGCACCTGATCCTTAAGGCCAGCATTGCCGGGTGCATCAGCGCTGCCCGTGGCCAAAAAGCCCAGGCTGCCCAGCCGATAATTGAGCGTGACAAGTACACAATCGCGGTCCATTAAATGTGCTGGACCGGCAAAGTATTTACTCTGCCCGGAGAAGACATAGAATCCGCCGGGATGCAGAAACACAATCACCGGCAAGCGACTGTTTGAATTCAGGCTCTTCGTGTAGACATTCAGGCGCAGACAGTCCTCGGACACATCTGTCATATTGTCCCACGGCTGGGGGCACATTGGACCGTCCTGGCTGGCATCGAAAGTGGCCGGTGCCCAGGGCTTTATGGGTTGAGGATTTTTGAAACGCAGCTCAGCCAAAGGCGGCTCCGCATAGCGTATGCCTCGAAATGCATGAAATGGCACGCCCAGCCGAGAGGTCAGATTGACGCCCCTGATGCGGCCCAGGTCCAGGTCCAGCTCAATGCTCAGAGCTGATCCATAGAGCAGCAGGCAAACGAACGTTGGCAAAGTGAACATCTCGAGGCAACGCTCCGACGTAAACTGATTGGATTCAAGTGCAAAGTTGCACATTTATACAAAATGTCGGGGGTTCTCCAAACAGCGGCTGGGTTTTTTCCCCGAAGTCACTCAATGACCGATTCAAAATAAACCACAAAACATCTGAAATGTATATAGCTAAAAGACACTGCTGCTTAACTGTATGCGTACGTCAAAAATATTACAATCAATTTATATAGTTGAAACTTCCAAATGAAGTGTTGATAACCAAGGAGGATTCTTATCGAAAAGATATGTAATGACCTAAACAGACCTATCGTGAGATAGGATAATGAGTCTAGACGCATTTGCAGCAGAAAATATGTACCTAAATAATGTCCTAAGTAGAATAGGAATAATTGTAGATAGCTGTAAGATAATTTAGATTGTTCCAATTAATTAATAAATAATATATATGTATATAAATAAAATAAATTCGATACTTAAACATCGCCGTCGCGTTCTAAATTTGGTCCTGGGATCACCTTTCAGTTAATTAAATATTAAATATTTGCTTTACTTGTTTGGTATAAATTGAACTCTGCATTTTAACTTTATTAATAACTCTTCTATATCTAAAAAGATCTATAACATTTACTTGCTCGGGATAAATTATATTCTGCATATCAACTTTATTGTAATTATCTTCTTTATATATGAACATAATTTCATTTACTTTGATGGTTTCTTTGGAGCTCATTTCTTAAAATTATTGAACACAATTTGCTCAGCTTTCATTTAAAGTAATAGTTTTGAACTCATGTGAAATACACTTTGTGTGGCAATACTTTTATTGAGCAGTGTACTTAAAATAAAAAGACGATTTATACAAAAACTGACAGGCAATAAACATTTGAGTGTTATATATACAGAATACATATGTAATGTAGATCGTGCCTGAAAAAAAAACTTAAACATTTCCTGGAATAGTTAATTAATATCTGGAGTATTCTAGTTTAGAGAACTAAAGCGTATCAACAGAAATCCCAGATACAACGGCAGCCACCACAAAAACAACAACTAAAAGTAAACTGTTTTCCGCTACCACTTTTCCCATAGTTTCACCATCGTTTTTATCTTGCTTTTTTGTCAATTTTTGTTGTTGTTTTTTTTTTTGGTTTTTGTTTTGTATATTTCTTGACGTGCAGTTTTAATGCGGCAGCCGCCATTACAGCCGCCAACATTTCCGGCGCGGACGCTGATTTTCCAGCGCGGCCATGGCCCAAAACAGTTTCAATAAGTTTCGCTAAAACTTTTACACGCCTTTTGCACTCCACCGCCCCCTCCCAGCCACAACCTCACAAAAAAAAACCGCCTTTGCAAAAACCCATTCCAAACATTGCCGTCCGGCAAACAACTGTCGAAAAAAGCAACCGGCGAAGAAAATAAAAGCGTCGAGCCTGGTCGTGTGGGCGTTGGGGTTTTGTGGGCGTGGCCATGGCATTAGTTCTCCTCGGCTAGCTGTTAAAAATTTAAACGCGCTGATGGGCATTTTTACAACTGAAGCGTTAACTATGTACCCAAAAAAAAAAAGAAAAGAATATTCAAACTCAAAAACAACAGTTTCTGTGGGACAAGTGGACCCGACTGGAAGTTACTCTCTACAAAACTGTGAGTTGAGAAATTAGTATATATTACAAATTATAGTTATCGACAAAAATACCGCAACTTGTTTTACGCGCTTGGCGCGACAAAGAAAATAAAATATTCACTAAATGGATTCGTTGTTTTACAGGGTATGGAAATGGGGTAAAACAATTGTTCTAAAATCGATAGAAATAATAGAGTCGAAGTTCCGTGGCAGCGTGTGAAGTGAAAATCTTTAAAAGCTACACAAAATATTTTTCATTTTATTGTACAAAATCCAGCAGCGAAAACAACCGGAGCTCCCATAAAAAATTCTGATGAGCCAAAGCAAAGGGAAGAGCATTAAATGTGGCTCAAAACTTATAGTTACCATTTACAAAATAGAATATAAACAGATCCAAAGGGTTAAGCGTGATTTTCACTCAGTGTTGCTTCTTTTTGGCCTGCGACGTTTTTCGGCCCATGAACAAATTCTGCAGGGCTAGCCACAGGCGACGTATGAGCAAAGTGATGCAGTAGAGCACAAACAGAATGCCGCCATAGAGTATAAGCATGGCATCCAGATTGTGGTACTGCACAAAGTTCAGATCCTGCGATGCACTGCGCAAGTACCTCGCACCACCGTGTCTGGTCACATGCTCCACCCAGTAGACGGCACGCTCCAGCGGCAACTGCGGCTGATCCTTGTAGCGAGCGGACATATCCTTGACAAGATCCCTGGCTTTTGGATCCTCTATGAGCTGCTTAATGGCAGCCAGCAGTCGCTCAGCTGTCAGTTGCTCATAGATAACAGTCTTGCCGTAGCCATTCTGCTCGGCACGCGCCATATTCAAGAACTGGTCCCCAAATATAGGAATGCCCACAAATGGTGTGCCGTGATAAATTGATTCTGTGGTGCTGAGCAGGCCGCCGTGTGTGATGAACAAAATGACATTCTCATGAGCCAATATATCGTCCTGTGGGAACCAGTCTGAGATAAACACATTCTCCGGCTTGCCGGGCAAATTGGGCTCCTCGAATTTCCACAGAACGCGTTGCTTGAGTTTTGAAAAGGTTTCGATCAGATCCAGACGCTTCTGCTGCGGCAGATCCTTACTCTTCAGATTAGAGCCCATGGAGAAGTAGATGACGCCATGCTTGGCACCCTTAATGAACTCCTCAATGTCCTGGGGCAGAGGCTGGCGCTTGCGATTGATATGCATGCCACCCACTTCGATCATGTTGGGAGAGTAGGGACGGGGGAAGCTCAGCGAGACGTGCTGATTGAGCAGCACCAGAGCCGTATTCTTCCGCATATCGTAAAAGTTCTGTTTGTTGTTGGGGAAGTACTTTGTGTAAATTTGCTCCTGCCGTGGCAAATAGTACAGATTCATAAACAGATACTCGTAGCTGACAAAGGCCATATTGATGACACGCTCCACCAGCGACATATGATCTGAGAACTTAAGCAACGCATGCGGCACATACGAAACCGGCGATGGTGTGCCAACCTGATGGAAAAAGGGAGTATTAGATGATTCTTGAGAATTCTTGCTTGTGGCAGCTAACCAGATCAGTATTCCAGCTGATGGCACCAAAGGTGCTCATTCCAATGAGCGGCGCATCGAAATGTTCCGCCAGACCAAACATGCCCTCGCTGAGGAACACCTCGTTGATGACAGCATCGAATGTCTGATTAGATTGCCTCAACTCAGTTATACTAGGATCGCTTAGCAATGTCTCAGTTAACCGTAAGCCTACAACGAAAACGATACACCCCCATTATTTATACATATGCATATTAATAATTATTTGCTTGTGAACTTACCCATATCATAGAAACCCACCATTTGTTGGACAATGGACGCCTCGGAGGATTTTAATAGGTTGCCAAGATCGCCTGGAAAGTCAAGAAAAAAATTTTGATAAAATGGCTCGAAGTAAAATGCGTTCAGCAAGTGTAAGCTTCAGTTTATACATATTATTTTAATTAACTACTTTAAACCATCAATAATCGTAAATACGAAAGAAAAACAAGTTCATAAGATTGTTATGTGTACAAATATGCACGGAATTTAACTAATACACTGAATTTTTATAGTTTTAAATGCCATTTCTAAATTCAGAGGGTATCATAGTACACTGAACTAAATTAATCACATTATTTTCTTTTTCTTTTCAATAAAATTTTCGAAAAAAAATTAAATATTCACTTGCCGCACTGAAAGAATCCATTTTAATTTCGAATAATCATGTAATATTATCAGGAAGATAATTTTGTTATTGATAAGCTAGTACACCCTCGCTTACGCAACTGTGTAGTAGTGTAGTGTGTAGTGCTAATTGGATATGGGTTATTTCGCCATAATTTCATCATAACAATTACTAAATATACAAGCCAAGAGACGATTACTTACTGCTCATAGCTTTCATGATGTTCGGCACTGGCAGATCATTCAAGTTCTTAATGGGTTTCTTGAGGGCAAAGGCCGACACCAATGTCACCTGGTGACCAGCAGCAGCCAGACCCTTGGCCAGGGCCGATCCCACGTTGTAATGGGAACGAGCGGCAGTGGGGAGCACCACCAGATAATTATAGGCCGCCACGCTACTCAGCAAGCATAGCAATGTGAGGCCTAAAAAACCAGTCCTACCACTTGATTGCGACATTTGTGTTGTTCTTTGTTAGGCACAATATCGGAATAATAATAAAAGCAATTAGTTATTGAATGCTGAAAAGTTCACTTTGTCAATGCGATCGTTTTCTACTAACGATCCACACGCGCCGCCTGCTCGTGCCAAACTAACGCAATTCCAATTCCAAATCTGTAAATATATAAAAAACAGCTGCTTGGGCATTAGGCAACTCATATGTGACTCAAACTATGCGCTAAGCAAAACCAACTGTTTCGTCAGAATGATTCTGCTGGTATTCAAACCAAGCCACTCAAAAATTTAATCAAACAGCAACAGTTTGTTGGCGGTAGCGGATTACTTTATCTGGCTGGTTTACTACAATGGTTTACCTATCATTTCTTCTCTTCCTCTTGTTTATTTTAGTTTGCTTTGACTCGTCATTCGTTATTCTATGCGGCGCCGGTTTTTGTTTTGCTCATAAAAATATTTTGTTTCGTTGATCATCGGGCATTTCGTTGACGACATAAGAGAAAATTATATGTAATTCACTTGTTTACTCACGGCAATTGCTGCTCGTTGATATTTATATTTTTATTATTCCATGATTATTCAAACTGTATAGTTAATTCTATTTATTTCTCTATGATTTTAACCAAAGCTCTCCTCACATGTTTCTAGGCGCGGTCTCCGCTCTCTGTTATCAAAGCTTTACTGCTCAACTGTATTTTCTCTTTAGTCTGTCTCTTTTTGAATCAGTGCTTTTGAAAGAGTGAAAAATTATTTACTAAACTTTTTAAGGTGTTCTTTTTTATTTTAACACTTGATTTATTTTACAACAAAAACTAATTTCCAAACTCAACTTCTGTGACTTAAACAGTTTTAATCTGACATTTTCAAAACAATATAACAAATTAAATATTTAATACATTTTATTAAATAAGTTTCATTTTCATTGATTTTCCTCCAATTATCGTTGCAATTACTTTTATAAGAGCCATCAGCAGGGTGATACAAGTAAAGATTACAAGTGCCAAGCCTCCAATTATCGTAATAAAAACATCCAAATTATAGTACTGTATAAAGTTCAGATCCTGTGAGGCACTTCTCAGATATCGGGCGCCCTTCTGTCTAGTCACATGCTCCACCCAATAAACGGCGCGTTCCAGCGGTGTTTCATGCTGATCCCTGAATCTGACGGACACGTCGTGCACTTTTTGAGTGTAGCTCGGATCACTGATTACTTTATCAATGGAATTCTTGAACGTCTCAGCTGTCAGATCGGTGAATCTTAAAGTAAGTCCATAGCCTGACTGTTGAGCTCGTGCCATGTTCATAAACTGATCCCCAAAGAAGGGAATGCCCAGAACAGGCTTGCCATGGTAAATCGATTCCGTGGTGCTCAGTAGGCCACCGTGTGTGATGAACAGGATGACATTCTCATGAGCCAATATATCGTTCTGCGGAAACCAATCTGAGATGAAAACATTCTCAGGTTTACTAACTAAATTGGGCTCCTCGAATTTCCACAGCACTCGCTGCTTGAGCGTTCTAAGGGTTTCCACAAATGCCTCACGCATTTCCAGTGGCAAAGATGAGCTCTTTATGTAGGAACCCAACGAAAAATAGATGACGCCATGCTTGGCACCCTTAATGAATTCCTCAATGTCCTGAGGCAGAGGCTGACGCTTTTGATTGATATGCATGCCCCCCACTTCGATCATGTTGGGCGCATAGGGACGAGGAAATCCCAGTGAGACGTGCTGATTGAGCAGCACCAGAGCCGTATTCTTCCGCATATCGTAAAAGTTCTGTTTGTTGTTGGGGAAGTATTTCTCATAGAGCTGTTCCTGCTTGGGAAAATAGGCGTACTGCTCATAAGCTCCCTGGTACAATGTGAAGAGCAGGTTGTGTGCGCGCTGAAAGAAGTTCATATGATCGCCAAAATGGAGCAGAAAGTTGGGCACATACGAGGGTGGCGATGGTGTGCCAACCAGATCAGTTGTCCAGGGGGAGGCGCCAAGGGTGCTAAAGGCTATCAGCGGAGCGTTGAAATGTTCTGCAAATCCAAAGAGCGCCTCGTTCATGAATACCTCACAAATTACCCCATCGAATGTCCGATTCTGAGATAGGAGCGACTGCACCGCATGCTCCTCCAGCAAAGATTTGGTCAAGCTCAGGCCCATGCCATGTAATGCAGGTAGGCGAAATGCTGCAGGTATTTTAGCAATAGCCAAAATATTGTCCTTGTGTACTGAAAATTCCCAAAAAAAAATTTGTAGCTGTTATTAAATTCTCTAAATATATCAAAAGCTACATTATTAATTCATAAGAACACGTTTCATATATTCTGGATATGAGATTAGCGTTTCTAAATTAGTATTGAATTGCTTGCATAGTAACTAATATTGTGCATATCAATTTAATTATTTTTTACTTATTTGTGGTTACCAACACTGACCAAAAGGTATACCTATGCAGCTGCATATTTCAAAAGAAAAGATTACCTACAGTCCACTCTTATCTGTTCGGGAACACACATATCGTTGTCTGAATCTTGAGTTGAATTATTCATCACCATTACTTTTGCATGGTTAAGAGTCGGCAATAACAATTTTAATAGCTTTCACACAGCTAAGCGGATCAGGACTTACCAGACATGGCTGCAAATGTGTTTGGCGTTGGCACATCCACATAGTTCTCAAAGGTCTTCTTTTGTGGAAAAGGTGAGATAACGGTGACTTCATGACCTGCCTCCGCCAATCCCTTGGCCAGAGCCTGTCCCACAGAAAAGTGCGACTTGGCCGCTGTGTGCGATATCAAAAGATAGGAGTATCCCCAGACAGGACACATACTGGCCAGCAGTATTAAACACAAATGCAGCAGGTTCATTTTTAAACGTCGAGCATCGAAGCCTACTTATCAATTTCACTTCTAGCCAAATACTAACAATTGTGCGAAATTGGCTGTATTTGCTTTGCCAAAACGTATAAGCAAATCCCACCTGGAAGTAGAATGTATCTGAGAATGTAGAAGAGAATCTGCATTTCAAAAGCGCTCTTCGTGGTGCAACTTATGGTGATACAATTTAATACTTCTTACCTATAAAATTTATCAATCTGTCTATTTTACCAAAGAGTCAAAGAGAGCTTTGTTGGTAAACATATTTTCTCTTATATCTTATATATAAGAGTTTTTTGGATGACTAGAAATTTGGATCTCTTCAATTGTTCAAACATTCCTTAGTATATAAAAATATGTTTTTCTTTTTAAATCTTCAAATTTATATTTTAACAATTTTCTTATTAAGCTGATCTTAACATTTATAACAATATTTAAAAGCTGTTGTGGTATACACAATTAATTGTTAAAAGGGATAAATAAATTTTATTAATTACGTTTTACCTTCTTTGATTTTCCCCCAATTTTCGTTGCAATTACTTTTATGAGAGACTTCAATAGGTAGACAAAAGTAAAGAATACAAATCCCAAGCCTCCAATTATCGTAATAAAAACATCAAAATTATAGTACTGTATAAAGTTCAGATCCTGTGAGGCACTTCTCAGATATCGGGCGCCCTTCTGTCTAGTCACATGCTCCACCCAATAAACGGCGCGTTCCAGCGGTGTTTCATGCTGGTCCCTGAATCTGACGGACATGTCGTGCCCTTCTTTAGTGTAGCTCGGGTCATTGAGTATTTTATGAAGGGTATTCTTGAATGTCTCAGCTGTCAGATCAGTGAATTTTAAAGTAAGTCCATAGCCTAATTGTTGAGCTCGTGCCATGTTAAGAAACTGATCCCCAAAGAAGGGAATACCCAGAACAGGCTTGCCATGGTATATCGCTTCTGTGGTGCTCAGTTGGCCACCGTGTGTGATAAATAGGATGACATTCTCATGGGCCAATATATCATCCTGTGCGAACCAGTCTGAAATGAAAACATTATCCGGCTTGCCGGGCAAGTTGGGTTCCTCGAATTTCCACAGCACTCGCTGCTTGAGCTTTCGAAAGGTTTCCACAAATGCTTCACGGACTTCCAATGGCAAAGCAGAGCTCCTTAGATTAGAACCCAACGAAAAATAGATGACGCCATGCTTGGCACCCTTAATGAATTCCTCAATGTCCTGAGGCAGAGGCTGACGCTTTTGATTGATATGCATGCCCCCCACTTCGATCATGTTGGGCGCATAGGGACGGGGGAAGCTCAGCGAGACGTGCTGATTGAGCAGCACCAGAGCCGTATTCTTCCGCATATCATAAAAGTTCTGTTTGTTGTTGGGGAAGTACTTCTTATAGAGCTGTTCCTGCTCGGGAAAATAGGTGTACTGCTCATAAGCTCCCTGGTACAATGTGAAGAGCAGGTTTTGTGCGCGCTCAAAGAAGGTCATGTGATCGCCAAAATGGAGCAGAAAGTTGGGTACATACGAGGGTGGCGATGGTGTGCCAACCAGATCAGCTGTCCAGGAGGAGGCGCCAAGAGGGCTAAAGGCTATCAGTGGAGCGTTGAAATGTTCTGCGAAACCAAGATGTGCCTCGTTCATGAATACTTCAGAAATTACCGCATCGAATGTTCGATTCTGAGATAGGAGCGAGTGCACCGCATGCTCCTCCAGTAAAGATTTGGTCAAGGTCAGGCCCAGGCCATACAATGCAGGCAGCCGAAATACGATGGATTTTTTTATAGTGTCCAATAATTTCTTTTGGTGTGCTGAAAATATAAGGAAATTGGTAAATTCTTTGCTAGCTTAATTCGGTACCTAAATCAAAAAACAAATTAATAAATAAATTATTTAATATGAATTTTGATTTGAGCTATGTAATAAAATAGTATCATTACTTTTGCATATAGATTGACAACACTATCAGCCGGCGACAAGCTGATTAGAATTTTCATTAAGCTGATGATGACTTACCACCCATTGTTGAAATTACGCTGGGCGTTGGCACATCCACATAGTTCTTTAGGGGTTTCTTTTGTGGAAAAGGTGAGATAACGGTGACTTCATGACCTGCCCCAGCCAATCCCTTGGCCAGAGCCTGTCCCACATTAAAGTGCGATTTGGCCGCTGTGTGCGATATCAAAAGATAGGAGTATCCCCAGACAGGGCACAAAAAGGCCAGCAGTATTAAACACAAATGAAGCAGATTCATGTTTACGCAATCGACTTCACACTTTCAGTACTGGCGACATACTGACCAACTGTCGAAATTGTGGTGTATTTTTTAAAGATAGATTCAGCACAACACATTAGAAATGACGATCGAACAGAGCACAAAATACACTCACTTGTCGGTGTGCAGAGAGCGGCAATCAGTCAAAGAGAGTCTGCACTTGAAATGAGCTTTAGCAGCGTACTTAAGAGAACTTAGAATATGTGAAAATTATTTGTTATACAATTAATGGATCTCATAGAGTTTTATTAAAACATTTATTAGATCCGATAAGTAATATGAAGTAATCTGCAGTATGTTAAGAAATGTTGCAAAATTTATATGATTGATGAAATTAGTTTTTCGTTTTTAAACACATCTTTCCCCAAAAATAATATGATTTACAATGAACATGGCTTAGTGTTAGTGATTCATTTTAGACTCTTTCACCTGACAGCCAAAAAAAATATATGGTAATTTAAATGTGAGCTTCCCAGGATCCCTATTTGCATCTTCACTGCTGACGAGATATTGAAAAATGTATTGTTATGGAGAAAGCTATCAGCCCCTATCAAAACACGTGCCCGCTGATTGATTTCCAAATAGAATGTCGGAAAAAAAATAAACAAAAAATAGCTGGAAAAACAAACAATATTTTAATGCAGACGAGGGAAAGAATTTAAAAAAGCAGCCGAGCATAAAATTAAACAGAATCACGGTACCATTGAAATCTACACATACGCTCGAGGTGCAAAAGCCCGAAATGAACGAAATGAAATGCCAAAAAGACAAAGTTTCCTTTTCCCCCACACCAATATATATATATATATATATGTATGTGTGTGTGTGCATTGACATTGAAAAGCAGTTGGGAGAGAGAAAAAAAAAAAAATTATGAAAATATACGTTATGTGAGCCAAAAGTTAGCTAGGCAGGAAACTTTTCTGATGGCGGGCGCTGAAAGTGAAAAGTAAATTTACGCAAAACTCGCCGAAATGCACAGAAAAAAATGTTGAGATATATCCAACGGCGTGGAGGAGTGCTGAGTGTTGAGTGTTGAGGACTGGGAACTTGCAAAAGAATATGGAATGACAAAAAAATGCCAAATGAAACGGAAGTTCAAGCTGATTTGTTTGCAGGCAAAGTCCTCGGTCCGCATTGGCAGTCATTTTGAGGCGGAAACGGAAGCTGCGTTTCAATCGTGCTCCTGATAAAGTTACCAGCAGCAGCAGCAGCAACAAAAGTTTTATCACACACTCACTTGCCCCGAGCTCATGTGTGAGCACAAATAAATTTAGCATAACAATACTTGGCAATTTGTGATATAAGCTGGCGTCAACGCGTCGAATGCGTATTATGTTTATGATTTCAATATAATGCCCATCAATTTGTGCCAACTTTAAAGAACTGTGCACCAGTACTGACTATGTATGAGTTGATTTCCCCATTGGAAGACGTGTCGTTGACGTTTTTGAAGCGTTTGCCGCAAATCTTAAGCTTATTCCATATTCATTGCGATGATTCATTGCCAGACACTGCGGTCCTTAATGGCGCAGTAACGTAATTAAAAAAGGCATTGCGGCGACAACACTTTTTATTTTGGCTTTCGCTGATATATATCACACACACACACACACACAGACACACACAGACACTCACAGACACACACAGGCACTGCTGCACAATAACAATATCCTCTCGAACCGGGGGAGCGTCGCCGCCTCTCTTAAATGGGGTGGCCATCGACTGCAGAAGCAGCAGTGTGCAAATTGATTGCGATTGTTGAGTTGATTGGCATGCGAAATATGCGCACACACTCTTACACACACACACAGACACACACACACACACACACACTCTTACACACACACACACACACACACATACAAACACAGCGTGACTGCATGCGACACTCACATACAAAAACGTCGCTTTGTGGTTTTCATTGTATTTTCTTTTTTGCTGCTTGCTGCTCCCCGTTGTTCAATTTTTTCAACCATTATTTTTTGCTTGTCGTTTAAATTAAGTTGGTTTTATTTATACTTTTTTTGGTTACTTCAGTTCTCTGCTTCTTTTTACAGTTGCTTTTAACACGCGCAAATTACAAGATGACAGATAGGTTTCTGCATTGGTTAGAGACAAGGCTGATGTATCTGTTATCACAGCAGACAAAAAAACAACTGATGATTTTTATGCTTTAACTTGCTTTAATAAATACAGTTTGTCCGGAATGTGTTTTTAAATTCTTTGCAAAAAAATGTATGTTATTATTGACTTTTGATTATTTTCTTATTTTTCTACTATTAAATGGATATTTCTTAACTACTTAACATTAAAACTAATAATATTCACATATTTAATTTGTTGTGAAATTTTAAAAACTAAAATTATCCACTTTTGTGGACTGTCCAGAAAGTGTTCTGACTATAGAGATGTTGTACATTTTAGCCACCAGATAGGGGAAACTTGCATATTATTAAGCATAGGGAAAGGATATCTAAAAAATTTTTATCAGATCAATTAGAGGGTAGCTCACCTCACACCTCAAAAATATAAAACCTCGGCTATAACAAAAATGTTTTTTAATTACTCATGCCAATATGCAGATGAAAACAAATGTGTAAATGAAATACACATATGACGATTTAATTTGGTGAAACTGCTCCGCAGCAATTATATCATTAATATTTTATTATAAAATTCTAAATGTTAGAAATTAAATTTGTTAAGGAATATTTATAAATAAGTTATGTTTGCCATTTGGTTGTAAAGCTGTCGGACACATGGTACCTAGAAGTTATATAAGCAGAGCAATTTTCCGAGCTGAGCCTTCAAGGGTTAATTACCACTTGACATATTAAGTATTTTACATCTAAGCTCCAGTGACTTGCAACAAAGTACAAAACTAGTCTATGAGCCGAAAGAGCTTAAAGAATAATCCCAGTCCCATGATATGATTTTTTGTTTTCCTCATTTTTTTTTTTGCAACGCACTTTGAAATATTAAAATTAATAATAAATGTTTTATGACTGTTTGGGCAGACAGCTTGTTGTTGTTGCTGCTGCTGATACACAAATGTGCTGTCTTCATTTTGAGCAACGCATTTGGGCTGCCGAAGGCCAGCACTAATGCATTCATGCCACTTGCCTCACTTTCTATGCCAGTCACTCTCACACTCGCCCCGCCAATTTTTTCGCTCTTGGTGCAGAGATTTTCCTTGGCCATTCCTGCAATTAGATTTGACTTTATTTGCATTTTTTTATCACCATAATTTTTGGCATTTTTACTCTCATTGACTTCGTTTTTCTGGGAAATTAAATTTTATTTAACTGTTATGCAAGAAATTGATTACGATTTGGATGGCATTCTTATGTTTCATTGTTCCGCACACAAACAGAACAAAAATTTGCTGCTAATTTATTTTTAAATTATTTAACAATTTTGAGCAACCAGTCGGCTGCTGGCGCCAAAAGTGGCGTCGAGAAATTTGTACGGCTGCCAGAACAATCTAATTAGATGCTGCCACCAACTGAAAGAGATTTGGGCAGAGGCTGAAGCTGAAGCTGACGATGATGCCAATGCCGATTTGCTCCATAGCACTTCTTGCCTTGGCAACAGTTGTCGTTTATGGATGCCAAAAGGAATTTGGCAGGACTTGGCCAGCCGGCGTCAGCAGTCTAGCGAAAAATGTGCTGGCAGTGCGGGGATTTGTCCAAAAATTGGCTTCAGCAATATGGAAATCTTGGCTAATAGTTTTTGCCTATATGCATAATTGTGCAAAACACATAAATTCGGATGTTTACAGCATAAGAGAAGATGCTTTTTGCAAAAATAATGGTTGGAATTAGTAATATACTTTTAGAGTTTTGAATGTGATAAATTACGGAAGACAGTCTCTTTGAATTATATAAATGATTATTAAAAATGTTAATACTTGTAAGGACTTTTAGTTGCCCAAAAACAAAAAGGATTGACAATTGTGACAAAACGTACTGCGCATTTGATAAATAGTGATTATGAAAAATGTTGTCTTAGTTACAGTTAAATTAAACATTTCCTAAATTGAATCAACTTGTACCACAATTTATCCTTAAACGTTAATCGGATATCCCATGAGCATAAGGAATTGCTTAAGTGCTGGTAAGCGTTTCTAGCTGTTCTATCCTCTTCGTGTATTTATATTTATGTAGCAATTTTAAACATCTTTAAAAGACTTTTTAAAGCTAAACTCTTTAATGCGAAAGCGCAGCGTTTAATTATGTAGGGTTTTTAATCGGAAAAAGTGGTGCACTTGTTTTGGTGGTTAGACAAAGAAGAAGTTTATTCAATGTACTCTTATAGTTGGGGTATCGAGCAAAGTATCGATATATCTGTTCTTAACATTGGTAATCGAAATGTTGTATCGGTCTTTTACATATGTTTAACAAATTAGAGATAATTTTTAGTGGCTTGTTTGTTGTTTTAGTTGGAGCAGTAAGTTCAGTTACATTCGGAGTTGTCAGCCATCTGTGCTTGTGGCTTTAATAAGTGTAATCAGTGATTGCCTGTTACCAATAACGGACATTTATAATGAAATTATAAAATTTACGCTTGGTGCACTTGTCAAATGGATTGGCTGGCCAAGTTCAGGATGTGGAGACGAGCGAACCGACTTCGGTCTGGTCGACTTGCATCAACTCAATTGCCAATTAAATCGCATCAACATTAATGCTGGCCATGATAATGACCATAACGAGCCGCCATCGGCCATTGCACGTATGCGCCAGGCAACAACAATGCCAGAGACACAGACAACGACCAGCTGGTGGAGTGAGGAGTGGTGGAAAAGGGAAAGGGGAAAGGGGAGGGTGAGAGATATAAAGGCAATGACCATGATTGCCTCTGGCTCTGAATCTAGCGTTGACTGTGCACGACTACGCTGGAGTTTCTGTGGCGCTGACATGTCACCCACAATGTCGTGGTCCTTGGCGTCCTGCTGTTGTTGACCTGACGTCTGACGTTAAATTAAAAAGCATAAAGCTCTCCAACAAGCAAACTGCATGCACTGAGAAAAAAATTGCTGCACGAAAATTTATGCACGACTTGCATATTAAACGTGTGTTAATTTTAGAGCAGCCACCAGCTATGATGCCATCCATCTTCCCTCTCTTTCTCTCTATCTGCTCTCTCTCTCTCTCTCTCTCTCTCTCTATCTTTCTCTCTTGCTCTGCAGTGTCGTGGCTATTGCTATGCGTTTGCAGAAAGGCGCTGTCAATTTCCATTGCACGGAACGGCGTCCAACGCGTCCTCTTCAAATGGCGCATGAAACGTCATTCTGAGGCAGCCATGACTGACATTTGTGGTCATCGTTGCTACTGTTGTTGTTGTTGTTGTTGTTGTTGGTGTTATTATTATTGTTGCTGCTGTTGCCATGTCTGCCTTCAAGTGCAAGCCAGTATGTATGCCTCTCTCTCTCTGTGTGTGTGTGTGTGTGTGTGTGTGTGTGTGTGCTGCTAAAAAGTAAGTTCCACTCGCTGCAGATCTCAGCGTCGCTTGCTCATGCAATTTTCCAGTTCAAAAGCTTAAAACTAAATTAAACTTTATGACTTGCCACACAGCAAACGGATTTGCGGCCAACTACAAAAAGGATTACCACATGCCATATGAAGAAAAATGTGCGGATCCCTGTTATTGTTATACCCAGTGACTTTAATACACAAATCCCACACTCATTGCTGAGCATATTGGCTTTAAGCATGAGCATGTCACAGAGAATTAGTTGTAATACACTGCTATAAAATCAGATACAAATTTATATCTTAAAAAATTATTTAATGTGATAACAATTTGTGCAATCGGCTTAAAAATTAAATATGTAAAAATTAAAAATATATATGTTTAGCAGGCAAACGTGATTGCTTCCTTCTCCTTTAACGAATTTATTAATTTCTAT
The DNA here is from genome assembly GCA_037043585.1 of Drosophila mimica. Taxonomy (NCBI): domain Eukaryota; kingdom Metazoa; phylum Arthropoda; class Insecta; order Diptera; family Drosophilidae; genus Drosophila; species Drosophila mimica. The sequence continues at coordinate 3,255,642 of JBAMBE010000661.1, forward strand.
AAATATCGCTTCTCAAATTTGAATTTTTTGAATAATTTCTCGATGATAATTGTTTCTTTTATTAGATAATCAGAATTCACAATATCTAAATTGTATTAACTGTGCTTAACTATAAGTAATCATTTAATTTTTAATGTAAACCTTTCCTATTTGAATATTTTATAGAAATTCAAATAGGTTATTTTAAAGAAATCTAAGATTTCTTATGGTTTCAAGGACCTTAAATTAATAATTGAAAAAAATTAATAAGTGAAACAATTTATCATTTTGATTATTTTTAAGAATGATTTAGGTCTTGTGCTTTGAATCGCATACTTCGAATCAACGGAATTCAAGAGACTTACAAATAGTTTTTCTACGATAAATTAGTTAGTCTGAACCGCCTGAACCGAATCGGATAATCTGGCCAAGGCCAATGGTCGAACAAAATAATAAATGTAATGAGTTTAAGTGGCAATGACAAAAATTGTCAGACATTTTATTGAGCAAATATTAAAAATATTACGAATCGCTGGCCATTAGAGGCAGCCGTTGCTCTACAAGCTGCCGGATTACAAACACAAACAAACGCGTGGAAAGTTTGAGATACAGATACGGATGGGAGAAGCAGAAACCACTTAATGCTGATATGTATAAATGTGGTGTGCGAAGGACAACAAACACACACAAAAAAAAAACCCTTGAATGGAATGGGGGACACAGCACAGACTCCCATACAAACAGACAGATACAGCCAGATAGCAAACTTAATGTAATGGCCAAAAGAGCGAATCCAACGCGCACAAACATTTGTATTTCTACATTCTGTGCTTTCAGCTCCTTTTCCTCATTTTCTCCTGCTGCTCAACGCTTATCCTGGCAGCAAAGTCGTCCACTGTTTGCTGGACATGTGTTGCCAATGGTTTTTGCGCCAACAGCTCTGCCATTTAAAAACGCACAAAACTTGGCACAAGGCAAAATGATAAAAAAGAAAAGCAACCACAAACTTTTCAGAAGAAAAACCCAGTTTCCGTTGCAGTTGCAGCGTTTATTTCATTTTTACACACCGATTTTGAGCTATTCTCTTATTAGATTTTCGCTTGACGTTAGCAATTTCGCTGAATTTTCTTCGATGTTTTTTTTTGAAATAGGATTTTTGTTTTTCCCCAGCATGTTGGTTGTTGACAGTGGTGCGATTTGATTTTAAAATTGTCCAGACAAAAAGAGACTGGTGGCGATAGAAGCAGCAGCCAGTTACAAGATATTTGATAGATGAGCCCAAGAGAAGGGAATACTATTATAACAAATAGATGAATGTTATACGATAAGGACAAGAAATGGCACACTAAATGGATACTCTAAAAATAAAAAATTTTACTGAAATAAATATATTTTTCAAACAGACTTTTATAAACAAAAAATTCCTTTCTCCTAAATAAACTTAATGTATTTTTTGTCAATTTCTAAATACTTAAATCGCAACCAACCAAAGTTTGACTAGCGTTGCTTGCAATTGCAATTTAAAGTCATTACAATAATAAATAATATGCCACAATTTAGCACATTGCCGTCGATTTAATACAGCAGCCTCTACACATGCTGATTCCTGCATCAAGTCTGGAGATGTGCCCACTTAGAGTCAGGATCCTGCACTTCTGGCACGCCACACCCACCCTTAGTATGCTCTTTATACCCTGCACTCCTTATGAGTGTGTTGGACCGTTAAGACTAATGAGTCTATAAATCAATTAAAGCAGAGAATTCTGATATATGTATTAAATTTGTAATTCTTGTATTCTTCAAATAGTTAATCAGTCTCATAAAAATGCAGTGACTAATCCCAGTAGAGCTCCGTTTAAAATTAACCCAAAGAGATATCACTCAGTCGAGCATTGTAAAAATAAATAAGTGTATTTCAATATCTTGTTTGTGTGTGTGTTGAAGCAGTGACTGGGAAAATTCATATGTTGGTATTGCTGCTCCTGTTGCTGCTCTCAATTGCTTTTGGCAGACGATGGAGTCGACATTGCCATCGATGGCTCCTTTCAATATCTAATAATATTGCGCATACGCTCTGTGCGCTGTGCGACCGGCTCTGAAGTTGCTGCTTCACTTACACTGAGTGCGTGTTGGCGCAATAATCAACAGTTATATTATGAATGCAGAAGCACATGGAAAACACACCAACACCAACACACACACACACATACACACGCAGACTATGTGTTCATAATGCGCATTTTAACCCCTTCGGGTTTAAGGGTATGGCGCTAGTGTGGCATTCCCCCCACATGACACTCCATCTAAGTGATACGATAAATTTGGGATTTTCTTTGCATTATGCGCAGATTTTGCTGACTCCTCCTACCCATATATATATATATATTTATATATAGCTTTTTTGGTGCACACAATTTTGCACACTGGCAATCTTGAAACTTTTTTAATAATAAATAAGAGAGCTTAACTTAATTCGAGTTGTTCCCAACGTTTCTTTCATTTCGCTCTCAACCCTCCTGTGTGTGTGTGTGTGTGTGTGAGTGTGTGTGTAATGGGTTTCCCGCTTGTATTTGCCCATTTTATTTGTTTCCTTAATTTACCCCGCACTTCCTTGTAAAACAAAAAAAAAATAAATCAATGAAAATAATTTTTCGATTATTGTTGAGTTTTGGTTTATTTTCCCCCCTGTTCTTTGCCTTTCCTGTTTCCTCACTCATTTTGTGGCATTTGCGGCTGTTTACCTCTCCGGCGGCCAAAATGCAATTTATGTGTATTGGCCAAGTGTTGAGCGTTCAGATTTTTGTTTTCCTCTTGCATGTTTTTTGTTTTTTATTCTTGGCTTTGGCTTCCATTTTATGTCCGTCTGATGTTATTGGCACTTGTCATTTGCGTGATTTACGCTTATCGCTGAAGCCAAGTGTGTAATTTGCTTGGCTCGTCAGCTTATCGATATTATTGTTGATACACGATGACATGGCACTTACACAACAGCATTCTCGTAAATGGACTTTCACATTCTCTACAACCCAACCCCAATCAAGCAACATTTTATACAAAGGGAAGTTAATATGTACAATAAGATCTTTTGAAATACATTAATAATACTTTTATTGTGACTTGTACATAGAGATTACATAACGAACGACAAGAGATACTTTTCTTGAGGGAGCTACTTGTAAACATCAACCTATAGAAAGGCATTGAGTGGCATTTACATTTCACAAACAAAACCATTAAAAATGTTGACTATCTTTAGCAGAGAAATAAATTCGTAAGTATTGATAAGTTATATTGAATTGCATGTTTTACATTTGCTACATAGAATACAAAAATAATTTAAAAAAAATCAATCTATATTTTTCCAACGACTATTATTTTCCAACAAGCACCACAGGAAACAGCTTACGTGACACAGTTTTTCCTGGCTCGATGCAAGTCAATATTTTCATTATATAAAATATAATGTTCAGTATATCAATTTTAATATATTGAGCATGGGCTATTAAGACATTATTAAAACAATATTTATTGTTGCCATTGTTTTGCGGCACTATAATTAATTTTTCAGAAGGAAAGATTAATTGTACAATGCAATTTAAGCATAATGAAGTATTTTTTTGCATAAATTATTTTTAAGACACTTGTTGAAAACAATTTAAAATGCAGAAACACATATTTTATAGTTTTCATAATGTCGATAGTATGAAATGTGCTCATCTCTACTGGATGCCACAAAGTTGCTGTTGTCTCCACGTAGCACACATTCCCTCATTATAAGACAATAATTGAGCATTTTTGGTTTTGGCAGCACAAATTGCAATGATTTAGGACAGTCAGAGAATGTTTCCAAAAGCACAGAGCTAGTTTACGGATGAATATTTGTCGTTGGCCTTTGTGTGAATTTGGTCACAAAAAGCATCAGCAGGATGAACTAGGGTGATCCAGACCCACACACACATAGATATAGACATTTTGCATCTGCCCGTTGAACTTGTCCTTTGGCATTGGTCGCCACTGGCAACGGCATTTGTTAACTCTCGACTGACGTTTTGGCACTAATTAAAAGTACCAAATGATTTTCTATGCCAACTCACACAAAATGTTGCAAATGCAAATATGTTGCAGTATATCGCTCTCTCCCTCACACTCATTCGCAAACATGGCACAGTAATGGCTTTGGCTTATTGTCTATTTGTGTACGAAAGGGGAATCGGTGTTTTCGAGAACGGGTTGTGCTCTTGCATATTATGTGGAATTTGACAGAAAACTCAAATCAACGTCTGCAGATTATTTGAGTATCTGTTCAAGTTTCGATTGTGGCCCCAAGCTAATTGATTTGATTTATTTTACGGTATCTTTAGCTACAGATCTGTGCATAAAACGATTGGCTTTCAGCACACTTTTACTTGAGCCCAAACAATTAGTAATCGAGTGAGCTTTAATACGATATACAGTTAAATATATCATAGATTTATTGGCAAATTTCCCTTCACTAAAGAGTATAAAAAAAAACTAGGTCAACGTATGTTTTTTCTAAAGATTGAACTGAACTGACTTGCAACAATCGGGTGCATACAATCTTAGGTATACACAAACATACTTGCGTCAATAACTTTGAGGTTCCTCATCTGATCTTGTAGGAATTTGTAATTTATTTTGTATATCAATAAGAAGCCATTGCTTCTAAATAATTAGAAAAACAAAAGCGAATCGATGATTGCGAATCGGAGACTGTCATCGATGAAATGAAAACACATTCCAAATTCGAAGTCTCTATTTCTTATAGTCTCTGAGATGGACATGGTCATGCATGTATTGCTCCTTTTTAAGAATATATGCACTTTCTGAAGTTGGAGCTTTTTCCATCTGCTTGTTATATACATTCGAAAAAAAAACAACATAATACACTTTCTCTCATTTTTCAAATGGTTCAGCGTAAAAAATCGAAAGATTTTGAAGTAAAATTCATCTTCATACAATTTCAAAATCACATTTTGAAATCAAGTTCCATAGCAGATGCTGTCATATAATTATATTGCATATACATATCTGATATTAGTAACCTAAGCACATAAGTTTTAAATTTATTTTATTCAACGATTCACAAATTTATAGAAAGTTTTAATTAGAGAGAAACGATTATATTGCAAAAGACTCGATTATGTTGAAGAGATTATCAGAGAAAGCAGTTAAGCTGCGCAAATTAGCCTTCAATCCGCTGATGAGGCACAAGGCCTCGGGTGTGGCCATGTCCAATTTCGAAGCAGGTCACCCTTTACCCTACGAGCAGCTGAATGAGAAACTTGATTGCGTAGCCAGTCGCTTGAACCGACCACTCACTTTATCCGAAAAGGTGCTCTACTCGCATCTTCAATATCCCGCAGAGCAGGAAATCAAGCGCGGAGAATCATACCTATTGCTAAGTCCAGATCGAGTGGCCATGCAGGACGCCACCGCTCAGATGGCACTCCTACAGTTCATGTCCTCGAGCTTGAGCAAGGTGGCTGTTCCGTCCACGGTGCACTGCGACCATTTGATCGAGGCACAGGTGTGTGGCGAGCAGGATCTGGAACGTGCCAAGAAGCAGAACAAGGAGGTATTCGACTTCTTGGCCTCCACCAGCGCCAAGTATGGCCTAGGCTTTTGGAAGCCGGGCAGCGGCATCATACACCAGATCATTCTAGAGAACTACGCATTTCCCGGCCTCCTAATGATCGGCACCGACTCCCATACGCCCAATGGCGGCGGCTTAGGCGGACTTTGCATTGGTGTGGGCGGGGCCGATGCTGTCGATGTGATGGCCAACATGCCCTGGGAGCTGAAGTGCCCCCAAGTGATTGGAGTCCACCTAACTGGCAAGATCAGCGGCTGGACGTCAGCCAAGGATGTCATCTTAAAGGTTGCCGAGATTCTCACAGTCAAAGGTGGGACGGGGGCCATCATTGAGTACCATGGCCCAGGAGTAGAGTCCATCTCTTGCACCGGCCAGGCCACTATTTGCAACATGGGCGCCGAGATCGGGGCGACCACCTCGCTCTTTCCCCTCAATGAACGCATGATCAGCTATCTGTGTGCCACCGGACGAGCAGAGATCGCGGCGGAGGCACAGAAGTACCAGAAGAAATTGCTCACACCCGACAAGGACTGCAAGTACGACAGGGTCATCGAGATCGACCTAGACAAGCTGCAGCCCCTAGTAAACGGCCCCTATACGCCCGATCTGGCCCACCCCATCCATAAGCTAGGCGAGAACTCCAAGAAGAATGGCTACCCCATGGAAATTAAAGTAGGTCTCATTGGCTCCTGCACCAATTCCTCGTACGAGGATATGGGTCGCTGTGTAAGCATTGTCAAGGACGCTCTCAGTCACGGGCTCAAGGCGAAGATACCATTTAATGTGACTCCCGGTTCGGAGCAGGTACGCGCCACCATAGAGCGCGACGGAATGATTGATACTTTCAATAAGTTTGGCGCCACGGTGCTGGCCAACGCCTGCGGGCCCTGCATCGGCCAGTGGGACCGCAAGGACGTTAAGATGGGCGAGAAAAACACCATTGTGACCTCCTACAATCGCAACTTCACTGGCCGTAACGATGCCAACCCAGCGACGCACTGCTTCGTGACCAGTCCCGAAATAGTCACAGCGCTATCCATTGTGGGTTGCCTGGACTTTAATCCTCTGAAAGATGAGCTGACAGACGACAAAGGCAAAAAGTTTAAGCTGAAAGCACCAACAGGTGAGGAGTTGCCTGCTAAGGGATTTGATCCCGGCCAAGACACCTACTCCGCTCCACCGGAAGATGGTAGCAAAGTGAATGTGTCCGTAGATCCCAAGTCCCAACGCCTGCAAATGCTGAAGCCATTCGAGAAGTGGGACGGCAAAGACCTCACCGATCTCACTGTTCTTATAAAGGTCAAGGGCAAATGCACCACTGACCACATCTCAGCCGCCGGGCCCTGGCTCAAGTACCGTGGCCACTTGGATAACATCTCCAACAACATGTTCATCGGGGCCACCAATGCGGAGAACAACGAGATGAACAAGATCAAAAATCAGCGCAACAATGAGTGGGCAGCTGTCCCCGATGTGGCCCGCGACTACAAGGCCAACAAGGTCAAGTGGGTCGCAGTCGGCGAGGACAACTACGGCGAGGGTTCCTCCCGTGAACATGCCGCCCTCGAGCCTCGTCACTTGGGTGGGGTTGCCATCATTGTTAAATCCTTTGCTAGAATCCACGAGACCAATCTCAAGAAGCAGGGCCTCCTTGCCCTGACCTTTGCCAATGCCAGCGATTATGACAAAATCCAGCCCACCTCCAAGATATCCCTGCTCAATCTCAAAGACATGGCACCCGGCAATCCCATCGATTGTGAAATCAAAACTGGGAGCACCTCTGAAAAAATCAAACTCAATCACTCCTTCAATGCCGAGCAGATTGAGTGGTTCAAAGCCGGAAGCGCCCTCAACCGAATGAAGAACAAAATTAAATAATTGCTTCGGCGAATCTGAAATTCAATTCAATCCTTGAAGTGAACAATGAGGACCAAATTGATATAAAAAATTTCTGAATTATATTACATATATTTTGTTATATATATTTTAATATATTTGCGCTTAAGACTTCAAATATTCTTAATAGTATTTGATAGTTATATAATCAGATTTAATTTAATTTCACACCATGTAAAATCCAGAATATTTATTTTCCTAGATTCCTTATGCAATTATGTATGATAGAATATTCACTCTAAAAAAAATCAAATGCTGATTACTACGTAATATTATGATACCAATAAGTAGTGCAAAAGTTAAGGGTGGGTGTAGTGCACCAAGTAAGACTGACCCTTGCAAGTGGTTTCTAATAATCTATCGTCAAAGTTTAGTTCAAGAATTTCGATCGATATAGGCTTTAATAAATGTTCGGTTCGGGAGTGATCGCTTTTTTGCACCTTTTAATTTTGGTGGACATTGCACAAAACCAATATACTCAGGTCCGGTGGCACACAGATAGCTGATCATGCGTTCATTGAGGGGAAAGAGCGAGGTGGTCGCCCCGATCTCGGCGCCCATGTTGCAAATAGTGGCCTGGCCGGTGCTAGAGATGGACTCTACTCCTGGGCCATGGTACTCAATGATGGCCCCCGTCCCACCTTTGACTGTGAGAATCTCGGCAACCTTTAAGATGACATCCTTGGCTGACGTCCAGCCACTGATCTTGCCAGTTAGGTGAACTCCAATCACTTGGGGGCACTTCAGCTCCCAGGGCATGTTGGCCATCACATCGACTGCATCGGCCCCGCCCACACCAATGCAAAGTCCGCCTAAGCCGCCGCCATTGGGCGTATGGGAGTCGGTGCCGATCATTAGGAGGCCGGGAAATGCGTAGTTCTCTAGAATGATCTGGTGTATGATGCCGCTGCCCGGCTTCCAAAAGCCTAGGCCATACTTGGCGCTGGTGGAGGCCAAGAAGTCGAATACCTCCTTGTTCTGCTTCTTGGCACGTTCCAGATCCTGCTCGCCACACACCTGTGCCTCGATCAAATGGTCGCAGTGCACCGTGGACGGAACAGCCACCTTGCTCAAGCTCGAGGACATGAACTGTAGGAGTGCCATCTGAGCGGTGGCGTCCTGCATGGCCACTCGATCTGGACTTAGCAATAGGTATGATTCTCCGCGCTTGATTTCCTGCTCTGCGGGATATTGAAGATGCGAGTAGAGCACCTTTTCGGATAAAGTGAGTGGTCGGTTCAAGCGACTGGCTACGCAATCAAGTTTCTCATTCAGCTGCTCGTAGGGTAAAGGGTGACCTGCTTCGAAATTGGACATGGCCACACCCGAGGCCTTGTGCCTCATCAGCGGATTGAAGGCTAATTTGCGCAACTTAACTGCTTTCTCTGATAATCTCTTCAACATAGTCGAGTCTTTTGCAATATAATCGTTTGTCTCCAATTAAAACTTGCAATAATTTTGTATTAATGGTAAAATGTATTTTTAGAAATTTTTTGAGTTTGTCTACCAATTTCCTATAAACTTTGTAAAATTTGTTAGGCTCTTTTTATACCCTGAACCCATTAAAAATGGGTAAGAAAGGTATAATGGTTTTGTGCAAATGTGTGTAACAGGCAGAAGGAAGCATCTCCGACCCCATAAAGTATATATATTCTTGATCAGGATCAATAGCCGAGTCGATCTAGCCCTGTCCGTCTGTCCGTCCGTCTGTCCGTCTGTCCGTCTGTATGAACACGCGGATCTCAGAGACTATAAGAGCTAGAGACTTCAAATTTGGAATATAAGATCTCGTATACCAGGCGCAGATCAAGTTTGAATATTTTATCGATAACTGCCTCAGTTTCTGAATTATCGATACATTTAGATTTCCGATAGCAGTAAATTCCACATATCTCTCACAATTTAATGGATACAGTCACCAATTTTGGTTGGTATGTTGTTGGCGAGGTCCTTGAAAGATCGGCATATGCCACGCCCACCTCCGACGCCCCCATCATCCCCGCCCCTAAAATTTTCAAATGGCTATATCTTCCGCAGTTTTTGAGTAGGGAACGTCAAATTTGGTAGGTATATTACTGGTAGTCGCCTTTAAGAACCGATAACAAATTTGTGGTGCCACGCCCACACCTGCGCCTATAATCGACAATTCCGATTGTAAATCGATAACTCCGTATATCTCCGAACATTTTAAAGATAGAGTAACCAAACTTGGAAGGTAATTTGCTGGTAACCTCCTCCAAAGATTGGCATACCAATTTTTTGACCACGCCCACATCCGCCGCCCCCAGAAACTTCGTCCCTAGAAATTTAAAATGCGCATATCTGCCGTAATTAGCAAGCTAGAGTCGCAAAATTTTGCAGGTATGTTACTGGTAACTCCCCCAAAGAGCGATAGCAAAATTGGATGGCCACGCCCACTCCACCTACCTAAACCGATACACCTGTTGGTGTAAATCGATAAACCCATATATCTCGCGCAATTTGAAAACTTAAGTCACCAAATTTTAAAGGTATATTGCTAGTAACACCCTTCATAAATGTGGGAAAAAAATTTTGGACCACGCCCACTCCCGCCCACAAAAAACGATAAATGCCTGTATCCCCCGCAATTTAAGAGCTACAGTTACCAAACTTAGAAGGTATATTACTAAGATCGAACTGCAAAATATTTTGGGCCACGCCCACTCCCGCCCACAAAAAACGATAAATGCCTGTATCTCCCGCAATTCAAGAGCTACAGTTACCAAACTTAGAAGGTATATTACTAAGATCGGGCCACGCCCACTCCAGCCCCCAAAAATGATAGACCTATAATGCATTTAAAGCTTGGTTCAGGGTATATGGTAGTCGAGCTCACTCGACTACAGCGTTCTTACTTGTTTTGGTCTGGAAATTTGTCATTCTTTGAATTATACAATTAGGAATGACTTTGAACATATCCGATACGCATTTAATATATTTTCTTTGAAGTAGTATTTTTGTTTTTGCCTTTTGCGCTATTAATCTGAATTCGACTTGCTGCAGCAGTCAACAGAGCACCCTTCACAGAAAGGCGCATAGTGTAACCTGGTAGAATTGAGGTAGATAAATAGAAGGGATGTGAGAGAGATGGATAGGAGAGAATGAAAGGCACACATGTCAACGGAAGTGATGTTGCCGCAAAGTGAGTCAAGCGATTCAAATGAAACTGCTCAGCGCTGGCGATTCGAAGCCTTGACGAGAGACATTCCTGCCACTGCCTAACTGACGTGCGACTACAATGCAAGTGGCAAACAGAATGACAACGCGTCATTTACTGGACTGGGAAGTTAGAGAGACCAAAGTGTCAGCTGCAAGTGGGGGTGCGACGTGGCAACATTTTGTGATTGTGTTTGTAGCGCAGAGTGTCACAATGGATCGAAGCAGGACAGGGCAGCCATGACCCACAGTACTGGCTGGACAATGGTCAGCCAGAGCCGATAGTTGGCTGCACCACATTCATTGGACACACATTGGAATCGACGTGCCTGTTTACCACAAAACCGTTGACGACGGCTCGCTTCCGTGCAAGTGGTTGCATGAATGGGTGTGGGGGGATTATGTAAGTAGGCAGCGACCGTAACAATGCCAAAAATTGATTGGCAACTACTTGACACAAACTCGCAAACAAAGCTTTTCCATATGGCAAACCAGGCTTCGTAGTTGGCACAATGTTGACTATGATTTTCTATAATTGATGGATTTCAAAACCTGAGCGAACTGAATTGTACAGCTTTCCGTTGACCAATTGAGTTGTTCAGCATTTCGATTCATGGGAAAAAATTGAAGCTTGCTTTATTCCGAATCCCTGCAACTGATTCCAACAATTATCTAATAATATGTGATTTTTGTATACAACTTGTTGGTATATACATCGATTGAATTAAATTTAAACTATAGTATAGTAAGACTATATATAAAAATAAATGTTGCATTTTTAAACCTCTTCACCGATTCCAATTTGTACAGGGTATTTAAAATGTCAAGGCTATGATAACTACAATTCACTTGGTGACATACGAGTGGTGTTTGCCTTGGCTTATTAGATTTGTCAGATCGCAGATGAAAAATATGCAATTAGCTTGAATATATTTGCTGCCATATTTTCATCCATCGAGGACAGTAAGGAAACTAGTGGCCATCCATACTATGTCCCTAAATTATTGGGTTTGAGAACTTTTGCCATAAATAATGGAAAACTTATTGCCTGCGATTGAACTTGCGCAAAAAATAGCACAAAAAAAGGAGAAATAAAAAACTAACAGTTCGAATCAGTAACAAACACCTACGCGTGAGTATTATTTAGGTGAAGCGGTACTTGGAAAACTTGCAGCATGTTGAAATGAATTGCTTAGTGGGTTGCATCCATTTTAATTTTCATAGGGTTTTCTTTGTGTTCCCATAAAAACCAAATAGATGAAGCGTGGTGAGCAGCGCATTCGGGTTTCGTAGAGTTCTTGTCAATTGACGTTTTTGGTTGGCCGACTTGTTGTCTGGTTGGACGCTAAAGTAAATGCAGAGCTGCAGTGGTAAAATGCTTGAAAATTGCTGAGGAAATTTATGTACTGCCTCCCAGCTAAGAGTGGGTTGGCAGTGGGTTGCTTGGTCGTGGCATTGTGGTTGTGTGGTGTCGGTGTCTGTGGCCAAAGTTGCAACAAAACTGAAACTTTGGACATCACAAAAAACAACAACAAAAACAAAAACAAAAACAAAAATGAAAATGAAAAAGGTAAAAAAGTAAATGTTAATCCTCGTTTTTGCTGCAGCTAGCGAACAATACGTTTGTTTTTGGTTTTAGTGAGCCATGGCTGCAGCCTCAGCATAGCTTGCGGTAAAAGTTTTCAATAATATTCCCAAAAGTCCAGTCCAGTCCAGACGTTGACGTCGACGTCGACGATGGCGACGACGGCGAGGACGATGGAAACCAAAAGGATGCGCAAAACGACAAGAGACAATGACCGGCAACGGAAGTGCCGCCATAGTTGGACATATAGCATAGTTTTTGGCGCTCCCTGGCAGCCATATTGCAATATGGGGGTAGGGGGGAAAGGATCTACAAGCGGCACACATTTATATGTATTCCTAAAGCCGATTTCTCGACCAATTCACAGCTAATTAATTTCAGTTTGAAACCAAGAAAATAGTTAAGACCAAGAGATGAATGACGTTTTTCAAGCGGAAACTGGATTTAATTGTGTTTTGCAACATTTGTTTTTAATTTATTTTGAGCTCATTTATGCTGTATTTAAATTATTTAACTGCAAAAATTAGCATTTTAAAAAGCACATGTTGAAGGCAAATATTTAATAGAATATTTAATGAATTCATTCCGACTGCTTTTCTTAAAATCTACAGCGAAGTTTATGAAAAATGATTCCATATTTGGAATGAATTATATTCGTTAGGTTAGACTAATAAATCATAAGAAATTTATTTACATACATCATACAAATAAATCATACAAATACATCAAGTGGATTGTTATTGTAACGTATTCTTGTAATGTAGATAACAAGCCACTTGATGTATTCCTAAGACTGCAAAATAACATCGGTAGCCTAAAATACAACTATGTATGTACTTAACATTGATATCGATGTTAATCGATATCAATTGGGTACTTACCAACAAACAGAAGAAGAATCGTTGTGAATTTAGAAAAAGGAGCAGACGTGTTTTAAGAAGAACGCTAATTTAGTTTTGAATGCCACTTTTTTTATATTTCTGTTAAATTAATTATATTGTTTGCATTAAAAAAGACTTAATTAAAAGCTTTATCTTAATATTATTTTGTAAGTCGTGTTTTAATTATAAATAATTCATGATACAGCCATCTTTGTAAGATCAAGTATTATAAAAGTATTTACAAATAATCAAAGATTTCTGTTATGATGTTGGAGTCTTAATACTGGACTAGTTAATAGTGTAGATTGCGATTCGTGGAATCTATGGGATTGACCAGCTGCAGCATTGGGCTTAGGAACAGGAACATGGGATGCCCACCCACGAGTGCGCCCGGCAGACAAATTCAGCATTTCCCGCACACGTGGCTTTGGCGATTTCCTTTTGTGCAAACATATTTTACCGCAATTGCGGCACATGAGTCCTAGCTTCATTGAGGCGTAAGTAACTGAGCCGCCCCCTTGCCACGCTCAGCCTGCGGCCTGTATCACCATAATGAAACTCACATCTCCTCACACACCGCACTGGGTGTGTGTGTATATAAATAAGGATTCTTTTTTGTTGGTGCGTCGGTACCATACATACCATAACTCGGCCATAGTTTAAGCCTTTTACTAGGCATCCCTCTCAATTCAGCTGCTTCTTGTTTAGCGTTTTTTTAAACCTCTTTTTCTTTTTTATACCCTGCAGCAGCAAGTGATGGGTAGACAGGGTACAATTAAGTTGTCAAAAATGTATCCGATGGATTGAATAAAATATGTATTCATATATTCATATACATCCCTATTATAGGATGTATTTATTGTCCCTGAAACACACTGCTCAAAAGATATCGCAATTTATGTTTTATTCAATGAGGATAGGGTATCGACCAGTGGGCAACTCCCGGCAGATCCTCCTTAGTTCTTTGTTGATGTTGTTGCTGTATTCAGTAAGCTCGTTTTATTCTCACTTATTGCATGGCTGCGCTCCGATGACGATGCATTAAGGCCAGTTGGTGGTCAACTGGCGCACCTGGACCATATCTAGCTGCTGACTCGCTGTACTGTGCTGTGCTGCTGCAGCTTTTGTCCGCATTGTTTCCGTCAATAGCCGCATTTGTGCGGGTCAGTTGGACACAGAAAAAGCAAAGCTGGACGCAGCTTGACTAGCTGGGAGGCTCCACTCCGGCATCCTGCATCCTGCACCCTGCACCCTGCACCTTGAACCATGCATCCTGCCCCTGGTCACTGTTGTGACTGGAGTTGTTGGCCGCACATAATTAGATTTAATTTGCAGTTTTTCATATAACCAGCCCCCGGGACACCGCCTGCAAGTTTAATATACAAACAAGAAAAAGCGTTGTTTTAAAATGGATCCGTTTAGTGCCACTGCACCTGCATGGAAATTATAAGCTGCTCCAGGCTTGAAGAGCAAAATGGAAAATGTTTAATGGCTGATCTATGACCATCAAAGGTAGGTAGTAAAGTAGGGGCTTAAGAGTGCTTTCTGTACTTTGGCTGGCGAATTTCTTCTGTTTATTGAGCTACAGAAACGCAGGCCCCATTACGTTACTTACTTTCCAACGTAAATAACCTTTCAGTGAGCAGCACTTAAAAATACGCAAATTTATCGCACATCTTTCATTTCATTCTTGCTTTCGACTCAAGCAGTCAAGGAGGAGGCTACCGGTTGGAAGGCGCCCTACGTCCATCATGGCGAACGATAAACCCTTGGTTTTTATGCCACTATCATAATGTGTACACAATAATTATTCCCCGGATGGATTATAACTTGAACTTAGCGCAGTGGAAGCGCCACAGAACAAGCGAACACAAAAAAATGTCTTGAATTTTGCCCCGGCGATGTTCAAATCCCTCGACTGCGGCTGGTACCAGACCAGTCCAGTCCAGTCCAGTCCAGGACCCACTCGAGCGCACCAAAATGGACATGAAACCGAGAGCTGGCTTCGAAATTGAGCTTTAGCAAATACTTGCTTAAAGTCAAGTAACTGTTTGTTGTTGCTGCTACGCCTCAGATGTTATTCTCCACTTTCTCGGTTCACCTTCAACAAACTTGTGGGGCGCACGCAGAAGTCTGTTGCATACTTTGAGGCGATGCTGCCATGCGCTCATTGCACAAACATACACATAGACATAAATGCAGTTGCAAACACTTTAATTTCCTGTCCATGTTGCAATAAATGTTGCAAAAATATTTTCAAATTCGAGAGAGTAATTTCTGTACCCTTTCAAGGTATGTTTTAAAAAGTGTTAGAAATTGGTCAAATCACATCAATCTCTGAAAACATATACCGTTCTTGTTTAGATTATTTTTTTGTATGAGCGAAATTAATTTAAATATTAATTAATAACTATTATATTACATATTATTATTATGTTTTTTAATGCAATATATACAAATCTTTCAGCAATTCATTTGACTCATGCAAAGTTCGACTAGTGAGAGTTAAAATACAATTGCAACGATTTATTGATTTATATTGAGTGTAGAGCATTTAATTTTCGTTTTAATGATTATAATTTAGCTATCTTGAAGACAGCTCGGAATGCCTAGATGCCATCTGCTTGGTCCTGGATATTTTTGTGGAAGCCGGAAATTGTGCTTATGCAATTGCCATTGACATAAGTGCACGGCGCTTGTCCATATCCGGGCACTGGCAGAGCTGCTTCAAAAATGAAGTGAATGCGTACAAAAAGGAAAAAAGAAAAATGGACAAGAAATGTCAAATATTTCCAGCTGAAGGAAAACAAACTCTCAACTCCCGGACTGCATGGAGAATGGTGCGTAATTTGCTGAGATGTTAAGTAAAACGTAATAGATGGGAATTGACAAATTCGCTACTGGGAATCTGAACCTGGCTCTGACTCTGACTCCGACTCTGACTCGATTTTGCCCCCGCCCCACCCCCAAAATGCCGCACTGCCTGTCAGCAGCAATAAAAGTCAATTGTCAGCGTTGTCCGACATTCCGTTTTGTTGTTGAGTTTTTGTTGTTGCTTCGTTTTGTCGAGTTTCAAGAAATATTCAGCATTGCAACTGCTGCAACTAGCAGCGTTCACTTTGCATGACCGATTTGCTGGTATGCAACAGCACCTGGACCAACCACCACCTCCAGCTCCATGTCTACCTCCTCCTTGACCTGAAGACTATGCAACACGCAGCTGTCATTTAAAAATTTTGTTGAGCGTCAACTCACATGCCACATACCCACACTTAGCTCGAACACTAACACATATGAAGCGAGAAGAAGGTAGTTGGCCATTGTGTGGCATCTATGCAGAAATCAAAATGCATCATGAAACGGAAATGAAAACAAATGGAAAATGATTTTTACTTATGCGAAAATTATTCCAGTGCTTTCCCCATTCGGTTATTGACATTTTCCAATCGTTGTTGTTGTTGCTGCTGGGCAGACATGTGCCCAAAATTCTTGCTGCAAGCAAATTGCATTTGTTCCTCAAGCGTCGTCAATGTGGCAACTATTGCTGCCACACCTTATGCTCACGCTGTGGTTGTGGCAAGGAAAATAACAATACAAGCTAACTACGATTAATCAGAGTGTCGAATGATCGAATGGGAACTTGGCCAGAACTAGAGCTAATATTGTTCTCTCAGTTTATATTTAAAATTCCTTTGGTATATAAATTGCATACAAGTCAGTACTTAGAGTTAATACTACTAAATTGTTTACATCTTGTGCAAGCCAGAACGGCGGACTATTTAATAAGCCAGCTGCAGTGAACAAGACACTGGGACACAGAAAACCCGTAATTCTTATTTTCTATGCTCCTTTCAAGACTTGTAGAGCGGACATTCATTGCGGCGCCCAGGAAAAAAACAAAAACAAAAACATGGGTATGAAAATTGTTAACCGAACTGAGGCAACAAATAAACACAAAGAAAGCGGTACTCTTTTTTTATTATTTATATATTTACTTTTTATTTTCGGTGAACATAATCAGGCAACTTAATTGAATCAAGTTACCTCGCGGGGGGAAAGGCTTAAAAAGAGACCAAAGAAAAGGCCACAAGAAAGCACAACAAGTACAAAAAAACAAACAAGAACAAGAGCCACAACAAGCCGCAAACAAAAATTCGTTAAAAGGAGTGAAAATGTGCGCAAGAAGGCAAATAAAATTGAAGTAAAAACAAATAGACCAGGCCCATAGCAGCTGCTATTGGTAGCAGCAGCAACCCATAATAGCACGACCTTATTTATAAATTAACAGTAACAATTTTTCCCGCCGGACATACACTTAAAATTTTTTGCGAGCATAAAAGTTTAATATAGTCCATCAGACTATACATACATATACATATATACACACGCACATATATATTTAATTTTTTTGTTTTGCTCCTTGGCAGCGAAAGGAAGCCCGGACAAGGTCCTTTACCGTCGCTTAAGCAAATAATTTCTTTTCTTAGACAACGCTGGAGTGCTTCGGCTTTTATGCTTGGGCCGTTTCACGCCCACTGGCCACCGCCCACATCTTTGCAGCCCGGAACTGCTGCACTGCTCCTTGCCCTCCTCCCGACTCTGTCCGGCTTCCGTTCCGTTTCCTGTTGTGCGTCTTGTTTCTAGACAACTTGTTTGGCCTGCACTTCTCACGCACTCACGCTGGGGAATTTGCCTAGCACTTTGTCCGTTCTCTGCTCGGAAGCATTTCAAATACCAGGACAAAATTAAAGCACTCGCCAAACTAAACAAATAGCAACACTTTTGGTTTATATTAAGTAAGCTTGAAAGTGAGTATATGAAATTATTAGTGAGTAAATATATAACTAAATATTAGTAAATATATAGCTAGGCTAGGCTAATATATTTAGTACGAAATATTAAATTCAAACTCCAACTTCCATTCAAAATGTAAAATGGCTATTTTAAATTGGCAACAACAAAACTGAGCCAAACAGCAACTCCATTATTTATGGAGATGAAATTTGTTGAAATTCGGAGTAGTTCTGTGGCAGTTGTTAATGTATGCAACAGAATGCAGTCTGGTTGTACATTTAAATTTTATTTATACGCCAGTTCAGTTTTCCTTCCCCGAAAAAGCCAGACAATTTAGAGCGGAAAGTGGAATTCAGAACACCAACTCTTCATTTGCGAAAATTCGAATGCCAGACATCAGTTAAAGACTTGCTCCTCCACCAGCAAGCCCGATGTGCTCAGAGGAATTGCACAGTTTTAAAAACGCTGAGGAAATAACAATGATACGATTAGCTTGGAACACAGTGAACATAAAAATGCACAATTCTTTTCCAAGGCTCTAAAAATTAGCAAAATAAAAACACTCACAAAGTGTTTAATAGTATCTATGGTTATTTATTTAGTTTATTTGTATTATGGGTGGGTTTCTTAAATAATACATATTCACTTTACTATAACTTATGCGATTATACAACTTTGATGAGTTGGTTGTGTAATTTCGAGATCTCGGCTCCGAGTGATCGCAGAACTCACCAACATTCTGCCTCTTCTCTCTGTCTACTCGTCTCTCAATAACGTTGACCACTTCCAGTTCCCTTTTGTTTCCCTCTGTCTGTGTCTATTCCCATTCCTACATTTATATTCATGCTTCTCGCAGCACTTTAAAGAATATCAGGGCTCTCCTACAATCAAATCTTTCCCTGACTAAAACATCTGCTCATCATGGAGCAATATTATTAAAAATTCATAAGGAATTCCAGTTTAGCCTGCCTCGCTCTTGTCGATCAATCGTTTGAATGTGAAGCATAGAATGCATATGAATATTGGCTTCGGCCTGGAGCTGTCACAATTTAAGTAAACTGATCTTATGCCGGCCATAGAACCACTCTTGGAGACTGGTAGGAATGGCTTTATTTATTTATTTAGCTTATTATCTTCTACATACATATTAGTCCGCATTTAAGAATTGGTGCTTCAAAATTAAGTTTGTCTAAATTTAGAAAGCCGTCGCACAGAGTATATCCTAAATCACCTATGAAACAACAACATATTATTATTATTTTAATAATTAAGTTCAAAGGCTAGTCTTTTTATACCACTAACCCATTAAAAATGAGTAAAAAGGGTATAATTGTTTTGTGCAAACGTATTCAACAGGCAGAAGGGAGAATGTCCGACCCCATAAAGTATATATTGATCAGGATCAACAGCCGAGTTGATATAGCCATGTCCGTCTGTCAGTCCGTCTGTGCGTCCGATTGTATAAACGCGCGGATCTCAGAGACTATAAGAGAGACTATAATTTGGAATATAAGTTCTCGTGTGCCAGGCGCAGATAAATTTTTCTTTATTTTATCGATAACTGCCTTAGTTTCTCAATTATCGATACATTTCGATTTCCGATAGCAATAAAGTCCACAATTTAAGAGGCGGTGCCTTCTTATCTACACATAATATGCATATATGTACATATTATTGATCAATTGCCCATATTTCATTAAGACCGGAAAAGAAGAACACAATTTATGGTCGAAAATATATTCTCATATTGATCTCATTTCTATCAGCAGCCGCAAGCATTTTCTCTAAGCATATAAATATGCGAGCGCATGTGTGAGAAAGTGATGACATGATAATCGACGTTAATATATTTGTTTTTGACTCCGATATTGCTTGTCCTCATTTGCCCTTCCCGGCCACACTCAATGTATCTTTGCCGAGTCGTATTTGAAAACGTTGGTAACCCTGGGTCATGAGGTGACTGTGATCAATACCTATGAGAATAAGCCCATGCCGAATATGAGATTTATAACAGCACCCAAAATCGACAAACATCACGATGGTAAATGACTCACTTAAATCCAATATTTTGATAAGTTCCATTTCATTTATAGAAATGATGAGGGCTGCGATGGAGACTGGAATCTGGAAGAATCAAAAGGCCTTCAGTTGGATAATTTCACTCATTACCAACTGCTTCTTGCAACATAAGAAAGTGCAGCAGTTAATGAAATCTGGTGAAACATTCGACTTGTTGATTGCTGAGGAGTTATCGAGAGGCTGCTTCTGCTTTCTCCAGTCTTTATCGCGATCAGCCAGAGTCGGCGATGGATCGCGCCATTTGGTGGACTGAGTATGTGTTGCGGCACAAGGAGTCTTCCCATCTTCGAGCTCCATCGCGAGACATGAACAATGTGCAGCTGCACAGCTTGGATACCTTGGCGGTGCTCTTAGCCGTGCCCTTCATATTGCTCTTGGTGCTGATAACATTAATTCGCTGGCCACTTCACCTGCTTATCTCGGCCAAGAGAACGCGTGCCGATAAGCCGAAGATACACTAAATATTTGTTTTGTGATAATGTGTTACTTAGTGGTATTTTATCTGCTTAAAATAATAATAATTTTGTTATCAGTTGTATAGGAGCTAAATGTGAATATTATTATGATGTTGACAAGTCTTGTGTAATAGAGGTTGACAAATGTAACCAGCATATTTCCGAGATTATTTATTTAAGTACTTTGGCAATCAAAACTAAATTATTTTTCTTATTTTATTCTCTCTTTTCTTTGTTCGCAACGATTACTCTTAATTTTTCGAAATTAATAATTGGAATTATCGAGCTCTTCTAGGGAGAGAGACGAGTATAGCTAAATCGAATCTACTTTGAATGCTGATCAATAATATATGTACACACTGACGCATATATGTTTGGACATGGGGAAAAATGCATATTTTCTAAGTTCTTTTGCAAAAATATGTATGTATTTATTAACTTTTGAATATTTTCTTATTTTTCTACTATTAAATGGATATTTCTAAACAACTTAACATTAAAATTAACTAGATTTATTTATTTATCTATTTGTGAAATTTAATATACAAAAATAGTCCATTTTACTTATTGTCTCAGAAGTCTTTTGACTATGGAGATTTTGCATGGGATTTTGTACATTTTTGCCACCAGATTGGGGAAAATATTTTATTAAAAATCATAGTGAAAAGAAATCTAAATAATTTGGATCAGATCCATTAGAGGATAGCTTAAGGAACATAACGGTGTCATGAAGTCATATTAAATAAGCCACCTGCTCAATTGACATATGGGTACATAAAAATGGGCAAACAAAAACTGCTTTTCAGTACTAATTATTGAAACTTTTTATTTTCCTTGCAAATCCATATGTAAATTGCGCAGGGGGCTTATTTAATATGACTTCATGACACCGTTATGTTCCTTAAGCTATCCTCTAATGGATCTGATCCAAATTATTTAGATTTCTTTTCACTATGATTTTTAATAAAATATTTTCCCCAATCTGGTGGCAAAAATGTACAAAATCCCATGCAAAATCTCCATAGTCAAAAGACTTCTGAGACAATAAGTAAAATGGACTATTTTTGTATATTAAATTTCACAAATAGATAAATAAATAAATCTAGTTAATTTTAATGTTAAGTTGTTTAGAAATATCCATTTAATAGTAGAAAAATAAGAAAATATTCAAAAGTTAATAAATACATACATATTTTTGCAAAAGAACTTAGAAAATATGCATTTTTCCCCATGTCCAAACATATATGCGTCAGTGTGTATGTACATAGTTTATGTCATTTATGCGGGGATATGCCGTGGTTGAAAAAAATGTTGGAGTTCGATCTTAGTAATACACATTCTAAGTTTGGTAACTATCGCTCTGAAATTGCTGGAGATTTGGGCGTCGGGGGTTGCCGTGGCATATGCCAACCAACCAAAATGTTGATATGTTGCTTTAACAATTTGCGAATATCGATTTTATCGATTTTTTCTCTCCCTAGTGGACATAGGACTCTAATCTTAGCACTTTATCTATTCGAAGCACTTTCAAGTATATGTTGCAAATTTCAAATCTCTATCTCTAAGGGTATCGACAAAATTTGCGTTCATCCAGACGGACATTGCACAAACCCAATACCGATACCTTGGGTATCATAGTACAAAAATAAAAAAATATATTACGCATTGGTTAAACAGCTGTTTGAGCATTGAGCAATTCATAGGCGATTCAAAATATGCGCTACGCAAAAGAACTTGTTTCATCAAGCCACTCAACTCATTCAAGCCACTCAGAAATTTAATCAAACATCCACTGTTTGTTGTCTGTAGTGAATTATTTTGTTTGTCTGGTTTACTACAATGGTTTACCTATCATTTCTTCTTTTCCTCTTGTTTATTTTAGTTTGCTTTGATTCGTCATTCGTTATTCAATGCGATTTTGTTTTTGTTTGCTCATAAAAATATTTTGTTTCGTTGATCATCCGGCATTTCGTTGTCAACATAAGACAAAATTATATTTGTTTACTCACGGCAATTGCTGCTCGTTGATATTTATATTTTTATTATTCTATGATTATTCTATTTACTTCTCTATGATTTTAACCAAAGCTCTCCTCACATGTTTCTAATCGCGGTCTCCGCTCTCTGTTATCAAAGAGTCAAAGAGAGCTTTATTGCTCAACTGTATTTTCTCTTAAGCGTGTCTCTTTTTGAATCAGTGCTTTTGGAAGAGTGAAAATATGTTCGCTAAGCTTTTTAAGGCGCTCTTTTTTATTTAAAACACTTTTGTTTTATTTTACAGCAAAAACTAATCTTCAAACTCAACTACTGTGACTTGAACAGTTTTAAGTTGACATTTACAAAACTATGTATATAACAAATTAAATATTTAATACATTTTATTAAATAAGTTTAAGTTTCAATGATTCTCCCACAATTTTCGTTGCAATTACTTTTATAAGAGACATCAATAGGTAGATAAAAGCAACGAAAACAAGTTCCAAGCCTGCAATTATCACAATAACAATATTTAAATTATAATGCTGTATAAAGTTCAGATCCTGTGAGGCACTTCTCAGATATCGGGCGCACTTATGCTAGTCACATGCTCCCTAGTTTACGTAGGACTCCAACCTAGACTTGAGGGTACTTTCAAGTATATGTTCCACGTTTCAAGTCTCTATCTCTAAGGGTATCGAAGAAACTTGCGTTCGTACAGGCGGACAGACGAGCAGACAGCATGTCAGACATTGCACAAACCTCAATATACCTCCTGCATCATAGTGTAATGATACCTTCGGTATCATAGTATAAAAAGAAAGAATGAAATGAATGACGAGCTTAGTTTCATCGAAGCGGTAGCAAATCAAACGATGGAAAATGAAAACGTCCATCGCAAAATGCCAGAAGTAACAAGATAGAACGTTGCAGTCGGACGTAACCGACAGCGAAATACTATTATACCATTATATAAATTAATTTCAATTTTTATAACAACTAAACTTCTTTTATCTTCTGTTTATATGTTAAGTTAATTTCGACGCTCAAATTTAATAAATTATTTACACACTTACGTCAAATTGTATTCCACACTCTTTTATGTGTTTTAAGTCCTCGCTCGCTCCGAAAAAGGTTGCCCGCCAAGAAGAATAACCTGCCACACTTTTTGATTTTATGTTATAACGTAAAAAATTCTCAGTAACCCCCAAAATGCAATCAATTAACAATTTGCCGCGCTTGGTAAAATCGCTTGATTAAGAGTGACCAAATTGCATTAATCCAAAATTAACAACATATGTTAAGTATTATGTTACATTACATTTTTAGAAATTGGCATGTAATGGCAACGCTGGACTTGCGTCACAAAGTTCACTTTTACTGGCAACTTTATTTGCAAGTGCAAAGTGCATGTGAATTTGATTATAAATGCATTCATAAATGCATTACATGAAAAAATAAGGAATGTATTTGTATAACTAACACATTTTTAAGAAAATAGCGCTTTACTATATATTTCATTTATATTAATTATATTTATTTAATTAACTAACTTAAATTGCGGGAGATACAGGCATTTATCGTTTTTTGTGGGCGGGAGTGGGCGTGGTCCAAAATTTTTTTTCCACATTTATGAAGGGTGTTACTAGCAATATACCTTTAAAATTTGGTGTTTTAAGTTTTCAAATTGCGTGAGATATATGGGTTTATCGATTTACACCAACAGGTGTATCGGTTCAGATAGGTGGAGTGGGCGTAGCCATCCAAATTTTTTTTATCGATCTTTGGGGGAGTTACCAGTAACATACCTGCAAAATTTTGCGACTCTAGCTTGCAAATTACGGCAGATATGCGCATTTTTAAATTTCTAGGGACGAAGTTCCTGGGGGCGGTGGATGTGGGCGTGGTCCAAAAATTGGTATGCCAATCTTTGGAGGAGGTTACCAGCAAATTACCTTCCAAGTTTGGTCACTCTATCTTTAAAATGTTCGGAAATATACGGAGTTATCGATTAACAATCGAAATTGTCGATTATAGGCGCAGGTGTGGGCGTGGCACCACAAATTTGTTATCGGTTCTTAAAGGCGACTACCAGTAATATACCTACCAAATTTGACGTTCCCTACTCAAAAACTGCGGAAGATATAGCCATTTGAAAATTTTAGGGGCGGGGGTGATGGGGGCGTCGGAGGTGGGCGTGGCACATGTCAAACTTTCAAGGACCTCGCCAACAACCTACTAACCAAAATTGGTGACTATATTCATTAAATTGTGAGAGATATGTGGATTTATCGATTTGCTAAAATCGATTTTCGCGGTTTTCTAGCTCCCTGGTGGACGTAGGTCCAAACCCAATACACTTTAACTTTTGAGGGTACTTTCCAGTATACGTTCCAAGTTTCAAGTCTCTATCTCAAAGGGTGTCGGAGGAACGCGCGTTCATACAGACGGACAGACGGACAGACGGACAGACAGCATGACGGACATTGCACAAAACCAATATACTATTATACCTTTTTGGTATAATAGTATAAAAATCGCACAGTCCAAATGCAAACAGCCAAGATTAAAATGCAATCCAGAATCCATATATATATTATGTATGTATGTCACTTGTGTATTTTGGCATCGCAATGCGTACTTTGAGTCGAACTTCAAACGTGCAGCCACCAGAAAGATATGCGCCATGAAGATAACTAACCGATCATCAAAGTGGTTGTGAAAATCCAACTAACGGCCAAAAAAAATAACTATACTTGCTCTAAATTTGATGCACAGCAAGGATTGAATATATATTTACCAAGTTGGGAAATAAGATGGATTAGATGACTTTAAGAATTATAAGTTAATAAATTGTTACACAATTAACTTTTTTTATTTGCATAACCTTCTTCTTAATTGATTCGATTTCTCTTTAAAAAATTATTGTTTATCGTTGGGTGACCTCTTTGCATAATTCAGGCTTGTTTGCCTCAATTTCTAGTTTTCTTTTGTATTTTTGTGCTTATTTTCTATGAAATAAATGAATGGAACTTTTCTTCTTTAAGATAGTTAATTAAGTAGAACAAGTGCCGGTCCATTTATTTAGTGTGTTGCCCATGGCGTATAAGTAACACTAATTAAATTGCCATTCTGAATGTTTTGCGTATATATTAATATCATCTGACATGAGTGGAAATTTTTTTTTATTTGTAATAGCTCGTTAAGGGCATCAACGTCGAACAGTTTTTTGTGGGACACTGTGCACAAAAATTAACAAGTCAAAACTTTATCTTAATTGCAGACATGCTTTTTTCCGTTCGTTTGAGGGACTTTGGTTGCCAATGGTACAACAGATGTGGCCGGCTGAGGCCAGGACACGCCCTAAATCACTGGCATTTTATCAACTTTATTCTGCAGCGAAATTCAAATGTGGCGCTTGTATTTTTTGTCACTCCACCTCTGTGCTGTGAGTTGCCCCTAACAACCGTTAGGTGCCACCAAAAAAGTCATCCACACTGCCCACTCTGCACTAAGTACTCACACAAACCAAATTCCGTTTGAAGTTCTGCGCTGGCCACACCTGCACAGCCAGCACATGCTCTCACACACACACACACATACACACACACACATATATATATATATATGTATATATCTACCACCAACTCCCCTCGTATCACTACTTTGGCTTTCTAGCTTTCACGTACGCAGCGCTCCGGCTTGTAAATTGTATCCGTTTCAGGCACATAAATTGTTGTCAACTTCCGTTGGCTGCGACAACGTCGTCGCCACTGACCACTTCTACAGCTGGTGACCCTCTTGCTACCATTATCCTATTCTCCTGCTGCTGCTGCTACTCCTGTATCCAAGCATCCTAGTGTGCTTTGACTTGAGTGCTCGCTGCTCGACTGGCCAGTGATTCTGGGGTGTTTTTCTTTTTGTTCGGCCAACTTTTGCATCTTTTTTTCATTCCTTTTTTTTTTGTTTGGTGTGAGTGTGCGCTCGATGCAGCTTCAGGTTCAGCGTCCAACTCCAACGTAATTGAATTTTTAATCTCGTTTATAGTCAAGTGATCTCTGGCATATACTGCCCCGTGTACAACTGCGCATATTTTACGTGCCTGGCGACGGGGCTTGGTCTGCGCTCAGGTCAGTTTCTGAGTTTCTGGGCAGCAGCCAAATACACTTTTACGCAAATAAAGTTACTGGCTGTCATGGACGCAGTGTGGCCAACAGGGAAGGACCAAAGGGGTAAGCACATAGAACGAGTTGGCCTCATAATGAGCGCCCGACGCTATGCTAAATAGTTGCGAAAGGTAACCTTGCCAACGGAAGGGAGGGGCGGGCAACGGTGCAACCGTGCAACTGTGCAACGGGTTAATATGCACATTAAATTGCATATCCAACTTTTCGACTGTTGTAATAAAATATATTTCATACAACACAATTTGTGGGCAGTCAGCAATGGAGCCGACTCCGAATTACCTGAGCAGGCAAATGTTTTAATAAACTTATGCCACAAAATGCAAACGCTGATAATCGGCTGGCGAAGTCCGAGCGAAGTGGAAGCGCATAAATTTAACTGATTGCAAATTGAATTTTGGGATTTTTGGCACGATTAAGTATGCCGTGTCAAAGGCTTGTAAGCGATTGCATCATTAACTGGCTTACGTGACGAAGACGGTGTCGGTAACGGTAACGTTGGGGCAACCACAACGTTCAATTAAGACTTAATTATAAGCTGCGCAGAGTCAACAATATTGCGTACTTTCTGAGTTAACACAGTTTTAGAGAGTGAGGGGTGTGTGCGTGTGTGTGTGTGCGTGTGTGTGTGCGTGTGTGATGGGCTTGTTGCAATTACTCAACTATTGCAACGCTACAGCGACTACAGGGTCGTTTTAGGCCTTTCGCATTTAGTTCGACCTCAATTGCGTATTTTAAACATTTTAGTAGCGAAATAAAATTCAGATGAGGGCTTCATTAAATGTACAGTTAGCTTTTAAGAGTCTTTTAAGAATATGTGATATTTGATCTAAGAATCTATTGAATTTATGTCTTCTACATGCCGCAAAATAGCTTTCATATCTGTCACATTTCCTTGAAATGTGTACACCAACAATAACAATGTGTGTGGCACAGGTTTAACTCCTTGTTGGGATTGCTGCAACATTATATTAGGTTGCATGCCAATAAGCCCATAGACAGAGTCGACGGAATGTTGTGATAATCATTGGTAGATGGCCAATGCGATGTCTGCCGCATTGCCTAAGAATTAATTAAATATTAAAACAGTTCAAGGAGTCTGTGGCACCGACACTGGGCTGAGGGGGAGTCAGTTATTTGTATATGACGTACTTATGTTCCAGGCTAAGTGGAATATCGATGGGCTCCACATTTTGCAGACATTTGAGTTTGGATCCGGGGTGTGTGTGTGCGTGTGTGTGTGTGTGTGTGTATGCTGTGTGTTTGGCATGTCAATTGTTTGATTTTCATTAAAACCACTCAACTGGAATGCTTATCTTAATTATAGGATTTTACCATAATATTTACATTTGTTGTGGCCAGTGCGAGTGCATAATGCTGTCATACTATCTGGCCTAATCCTTCTACAATGCAAATGCTTGTGGCATTGCTCAAACGTTGCGTATACGTAATTTCTGTGTCTGCCTCGGCTTGTGTGTTGCACTTGCAAGCTGAGCACAGTATCTGCTTCAACGGTCAAGGATTGCTCTTCCGAACTGTATTTGCTGCAGTTGTCTGCCACTGCATCTTCCTATGCCTCTGCCTCGGTCTAGGCAATTGTGCTAAATTTTTTAACTGCAATAATTATACGGCAATTAGCAGAATGTTCAATAATGCAGCTATGCCCGGCAGCCGTTACAATTTTTGACTGCACTCGGTAAACTTCTAATTGCCATTAGCGCACTTTACTTTTTCCCAGCCAGCCAGCCAAAAAGCGTGAAGTGTGCGGAATGGGTGCAGGCAGGCAGGACGGAGGGTGGGAGGGCAGGCAGGTGAACTCCTCCATTTATACAACGTTTTGCAGCACTGGCGCGTAATTAGACCGCGCCGTTAGTTGGTGCTGCAGCTGCCGTTGTTGGTTGTCTGTAATTGAGTACTAATGGCGCACTTAAAGTGCAGGCAATTATTTTGGACCTATACCTATATAGCCATACCTCTAGTAACACCTATACTCATTTTCCCAGGCGATTCAAGGGCGCTCTGCGTTCACTCCACGCACCACAATCTGCTGCTCGAGTGCTTTCAATTGCCCCCAATCGGGGATCTATTAATCGTCAGCTGCCTGCATCGTCGTCTGCCTAGCGAAGCAATACCAGGAGTCAGATGCCCACTCAATGGCAGTTAGCATCTCATATTGTATACTTCGACAAAATGCGCAAAAATTATGGCTACGTTTTGACTAACGCAATCATAGTCCCTATTCCAATCTTCATTTGATTTACAATTCATCCACTGCCAAAAATAAAAAAAAGTGAATGCACAGAAAAGCAATGAGAAAAAAAGAGACTATTGTTATTGAAATCAACAGCCCACTCGATAAAGTCCATCTTTTTAACTATTTAATGTTTAATGGCCTCTTTCTATATTTTAACTGAATTTTCTTGCCAGCTCCAAGTCAATGGTATTGACTTGTTGCAAGGTATCACATTTGGCGGCATGCCGAAGACGTATGCTTTTGTTGTTATTTACGTAGCAACAAGCAACAACTGAAAACATAAGAATCTAAATCACGAACATGGTTCCAATCATTTTTATATTTGCGCTGCCGACTGCGAATTCAGGCCTTGAATAAGCTCAATAATGGACTGGTAAAAAAGAGATGAAAAATCATTTCTTGTCGCTTGTTGTTTAGAATTCCCTAAACTGTCAGTCATATAAATCTTATTGAGTAAAACTTTGAAATAGTAACCCTTTTCGCCACACTCAGTTAAGAGTTGTGCAAAATTCGAGTGTCGGAGTATGTGTGAGACTGTGTGTGTGTGAGTGTGTGTGCGAGTGTGTGGTGCGCCGACAATCAGTCCATAACTGCGCATTTATGTGCCAGCTCACTAGAGACTAATGCCGGCGCTATCCGAAATATGCAAAAATCAACCGGGCTGCCAAACAACGGAAAGCAATATGCACTGACAATTTTTTGCCTCAACTTTCTTCAACGGAAAATTGCAAAACAAAAAAAGAAAAGTGGAAACATATATACATGTATATAGATATAGAAAAAACGAGGCGCACAAAAATTTCGACAAGCTCTTCGGCGAGGGGGGATGGTTGGGGGGAGACAAAGTGATATGTGCGGCATGTCTTGATTTGCATAAGCCCCGGCTCTGAATACTCCCTTTTTTTTAGCGTTTTTATGACAGCGACAATCGATAGTCAGATAAAGCCATGGTGCACACACTGTTCTGGGAGCCATCAATCAAAATTTCATATGTCCAATGGAGCGCCAGAGTCGGAGCCAGTCAGTCCCAATGCCAGCGTCAGTCTACTTGGCCAAGTTTATGTTCCACAGTCTTGTTTAATTATTTATTATTATTCATGCGCTCGCTACTTTTAATATAACATTTATGCCACTGTCAGAAATGATAAATAAAAATCGATAGGCGAAAGACGACATGACTTTAAATCAAATTTGTCTTCATTTGTGATGTCACTTCTTTCATTTATACCATTTGTATTATTTGTGTTCTGTGTCAAACCTAGACGATTTTTTTACCAAGCACTTTAGCTAAGTATTAAGAATAATAATGGTGTTACTTTCAGTCTGTTGAAATAAGTGGTAGTTGATTCTTAAGCTTAGTAATTTTAATATATATTTTAATATCAAAATAAAATCATACGATTCAGTAGATAAGTCTTTAAGATACACTTTAAAGTTATATTTGCATGGTTACATATTTATGATATGTTATGTAAATAGGCAGTGATATATATGCAGAGAAATATTTTCTAGTTCATAATTTAAAGGCAGTTCCATTTATTAAACATGAACCTGTCTTAATAGTAAATATACGTAGGACTGATTATGTCCAGTTTATTAATAATGAAATAGTTATTTTATATTGAAGAAAGAGTATTAGATTAACAAAGTAAAGTACGACTTTATAATTAAGTAATTGATTCCAAAACGTACAGAAAACTTTACAACCTTATAACTTATGGCAATTGGGAATTTGACGACTTCTTATGGAATACTTTAGCGCTGCGCTTCCAAGATTCAACTCCACTTCCTCTCCACTCTCTCGATCTACTGATCGTCCTCGACTTATGCTTATGTTTCTGTTAACCATCTGTTAACCAGCGTTGCCACATAACAGCACTGTAACTATTCGATACATACAAACAGTGTCTCATACAGCAAACAATTTAAAGTACTATAAAAACGCAAAATGCTTAAATGCCAATTTGCTTAATGTTGTATCACATTTGAAAAGGAACTTTAGTGTTAATTAAAATATTAATTAATTAATTAAAATTAGTCAAGAACTGAAAACTCTACCTAGCAGATGGGAAAACCACAGTTTATTAGGGTCATATATTCATTTTTGTGGTTAATAAATGTACCTGCCATGGGTCTTTGGAAATTTTGAAAAATATTGAATAATGAGTTTATGGCAGGCAATTAAATTTTTTTGCTAGGCACTGCTCGAATCGAGCTTCGAGACACTGTATTTACTCTCCATATGTAAAACAACTCACATATTTGCCAATTAATTTTGAAATATAGCCACACTGAAATAATTGGGTATAAGCGCATCTGATGGATTAATGTGGCTAATATTTTTTTTTTTTTATTTCTCTTTTTGCTAATAACTTGCAAGTTTGAGCTTGCTTAAAACTTTAGATTTCAATATATTTTGCTGCCTTGTTGCCTTGTTGCTCACTCGATTCTATTCGACTGAGTTCGATTCTTTTCTCGGCTCTCATTCTTTATTTTGATTCACTTCTGGTTTGTTGTTGTTCTCGTAGTCGTCGCTGTCGATGGCGGCACCAAAAGCGTTCATAAATCAAAAAAGCTGTTGTTTGCTCGCAGGCGCACCCACTCTTTGTATGTCTGAATGTGTGGGTGTGTGTGTGTGTGTGTGTGTGGGTGGGTGTGTGATGTGTGTATAAATCACAAAGCATGTCCTTTGCCAATACAAACACAATTGAGCATGCATATGCAACAGCGGCTTGGCCCAGCAATGCCAGATCGAGCTATTGAAATAAAAAAGAAATGCAAAGAAATTGCGTTAAAAAAATTTGATTAAAAAGTTTGTCGCCGTCGTTCCGTCTGTGTGTGTGTGTGTGTGTGTGTGTGTGTGTGTGTGTGCTATATACATGTTGTGTGTGACTCGTTGTGTGTATCGGCAACTGTCACTGACACACAGAGAGCAAAGGGCAGCTGGCGGCCAGCAAGCATTGTGCTTATCGATATGAAGCCAATGCCAACCAGACCAGGCGAACCACAGTTATAAATCTTTCAAAAGCCAAACATAACGGGGCTTGAATTCCACTTTTTTTTTTACCTGACAGCTGAAACCATTCAAACATTGCCCACATATTTATTTGAATTTTTGCGGTTCTAGCATGCTAAATATTTATAATTAGTATCGAAACTTTGACTACTTCTTATTGGTTTTTCTTTTGTTGTTATACACTGATACCAAGGAAAGGAAAGAGTATTTTGGATTTACCATTCGATTTATTTTTGACTAATTTAAGACTACAGTCTTACAATTAGTATTACTTGCCTAGAATAAATTTCACCAACTGACTGTGGCTGTAATTACGCTGCTCCTGGATTTATGTCTGTGCAACGATCTTATTTGAGTTTTAATTTTTGGAGTTGTTTGACTTGCTTGAAAATGTGATGTTGGCGCACTAATTGCCAGGTCGAAAACACTTGCGGTTGCGTTTTTGGCACAAGTTGTTTTCATATGACCCACCTGGCGTATGCGCAATTAAAAGTTTTGCACCACTTTCCTTCTAATTGTAATTTGACAGCAGTTGTAAAATGTGAAATGTGAAACGTTGGCCCTGTTCTCATTTGTGTCACTTGCACCTGCACCTGCAGCTGCAGCTCAAATTAGCTTTGTTAGCTTAACGTGACAACGAGTTGAAATTATCTTGGAACACCTGCCCCGCTCCTCGCTCCATGCTCCTGCGCACTGCCTGCTCGGGCCACTATTGCAGCTGCAGCAAGTTCAAGGTTGTGCAAATATTGCCATGCAAATGTCACTCCACATACATACACACAATCACAAAAACATACACACACTCACACATACACAGACAAGGGTCTGTGGCAAATAGTCTCGTTTGGTGCTAACAAGCATTTTCCTACTCATATCCTACAAAGGAAATAGGTTTTCCGTTGCATTTGTTACACACACAGCTTCGACTCTTTCCGAGTGGGGTAAGGTCTCCTGTGTCCTTGCCGGAAAAAAACGAAGCAAATAGGGGCAGGCAAATCACAAGCAGCAGACGCAAAAAAAGTGCGTAACAATAGCGACAAATGTTAAATGTCAGCCTAATAGGATGCAAGGCTAAATGCACTCCAAGGATGGGTGTGTGGTGTCCTTTTGTGGAAAAACTTTTAATCCTGGGCAATGAATAAAATACTATGTACAAAAAAAATATTTATATGTGTATAGCAGCTAAAGCTGAGGAATAAATCTTGTGAAAGGAAAGCGAATTTCAAATAGATACAGACATCAGTTCTAAGGAGCTACAACGCTTAAATGATAAATACGGAAATATTTTGATGCTTAGATAAGGTAAGATAATAAAAGAAAAAATAAAAGAAAAATTGGGTAAAGAACAAGTGAAAATATTGCAGGGAGACACAGGCTTTTAGCGCATTCTTAATTCTCCAACCACTCTTTGAAGGAGCTTCCAATTAATCTACCTTCCAATTTTAAGGGACGGGAATAATCAAATTTTGTGACTCTAGTTTCTAAATTGTGTCAGATATATGGTTCCATCAGAGTTTAAAATTACCTCACTAATTACACTAATGAGGCGTGGTTATTGTATTAATCACAAAAGGAAGTATCTTTGTTGGTCAATCTTGTATGCCAATATAGATGTTGGCCACATAATGAACTTGTTCATCCTACATTA
The DNA here is from genome assembly GCA_037043585.1 of Drosophila mimica. Lineage (NCBI taxonomy): Eukaryota > Metazoa > Arthropoda > Insecta > Diptera > Drosophilidae > Drosophila > Drosophila mimica. The sequence goes on from JBAMBE010000661.1 coordinate 3,289,181, forward strand.
CTCCTATGGGAATCTGGCTGTTTCTGTCTGTCCGACTGGTTTTCTGTCCGATTGTCAGAGTTTCAATGGTGAGCAAATGAATACATACCTTAGTCAGTGAAACAAGAACGGATTCAACTTGGCCCACTGGAAAGCAACCTCAATCGCATCTAGGTAAGTACTTGGCTTTGAGCATACATATGTATGTATCTGTGTGTACGTGTGTGTGAGTGTTAGTGTGTGCGCGTGTGTGAATAATTGAAATCGCATCGAGACGTGAAATGAAACATAAAGTCATCGAATCAATTGAAATGAAAATTAAATTAAATGTATGCGCTCATACATTTATTCATGCTCGCTTCTGCCAGCGCACCTACCTCAATATAGTCAAACACATTCGTAGTCGCATTCACATTTCCATTCACATTCACATTCACATTCACATTCGCACACATCAACTCAATCTTAATTAAACACAGACACGCACATTCAGCTCCTTTAACGGAAACGGAATCGTCTGACTCTGACTCCAGACAGTGAGCTAAGGACGATGACTGAGGGGTAGCATCTTGGAGGGGAGAGCGAACTGCTTTTCAGCAGAATATATTTTTATAAGGTCTGATAACCTGAATCCATTTAAAATGAGGAAAACTAATGATGGTTTTGTGCAAATGTTTGTAACAGGCTGACGGAAGCATCACCGATCACATAAAGTTTATGTATTCTTGATCAGGGTAAACAGCCGAGTCGATATAGTCATGTCCAAATTTAAATTTGGAATATCGAATCCCAGGTGCAGATCAAGTTCGCTTTATGCAATCGATAACGGCCTTCATTACTCGAATATCGATACATTTCGATTACTGATAGCAATGACTCCTCCATTTCCAAGGTAGAATCCTATTATTAATGCAGAATATACATAAATATATATTATATAAATATTTATTATTATTTTAAGTCAAGTATAATTTTTATAGTAACTTAAAGTTTATTCTCACATATTTTAGATAACTGAGATTTACTAAGTTCGGTATACCAAAGATAACCTTCCTTTTTTGTTCGAGATAGGCATACACAAAGTTGTCACTTAAAAATCATTTCCGATTGATCCTCTGACATATCTACAATATATATCCCATCAAAAAAAATTAATATTTAACAAATCAATATCGCTATTAAACTATAGTGAAAGTCTGCACATATATGACTCAATATACATAGCTATCGACTCGACTAGTGATGCTAGTCAAGAATATATATACAGTATATATGGGTTCGGAGAAGAGTCCAAAAATGCGTTGCAAATCTCAAAACAAAATATAATTATAGAAATCCGATTTTACGAAAACAAATCAATTTTATATATATTTTGGTAACAATTTAAAATACTTACGACACTTTATTGGCTTGTTCCCTAGATTATTTATTATATGCGTGAAATATGCATATTCATAATTAAGATTAAGATTACTAAGGCGAAGCCTAAATTAAGCAATAAAATATGTTTCAAATTTATATTTAAAGAATGCCAGACTATGTAAATGACTTATGAATTGCTTGCATGCGGATTGATTGTCTTTGATGTTTCCAACGATTCATCTGCTAATTTAGCATAAATTACTCAGCCGAAAATTCTAAAGTGTTTTCACTCACTCAAACAAGAGAGAACGTTGCAGTCGGACGTAACCGACAGCGAAATACTATGATACCATAATTTGTGTGCAGCAAAGAAATACTGTCAAAGCTTGCCTTTCAGATTGAGGTAGATATAAAATAGCAACCCCTCTTCGAAGTTTGGCAACTGCAGCTCTTAAGTTACGGAAGATATGAGATTTTCGAGATTTTTGGAGCGGAAGTGGGCGTGGTTGAAAAAAATTAAAAAGAAGGTTCCTAATAATCTTCCATCCAAGTTTGGTAACTGTAGCTCTTAAATTGCGGGAGATATGGGCATTTATCGGTTTTTGAGGGCGGGAGTGGGCATGGTCCAAAGTGTATTTTACAAATTTTTGGTTGTTGCGTGATGTGCCGACCCTTTGAAGAGGTTACCAGCAAGTTACCTTCCAAGTATGGTCACTCTATCTTTAAAATTGTAGGAGACGGACTTATCGATTAGCGAATATCGATTTTATCTATTTTCTTGCTCCCTAGTGGACCAAGGACTCCAATCTTAATACTTTATCTACTTAAAGCACTTTCAAGTTTGAGGTCTCTATCTCTAAGGGTGTCGAAGAAACTTCCGTTCATACAGACGGACGGACAGCATGACGAACATTGCACAATCCCAATATACTATTATACCTTCGGTATCATAGTATAAAAATCAAATACATTTTTCTCATGCCATACTCCAACTGAGAGGTGGAGGGAGTATAGTAGAAGTTGTACAAATAAAAACCGCAAACGCTTAAGTGAAATGAATTTTATTAAATTGAAATGAAAGCAAAACGACTTTGGCTGTCTTCATATGTTTGTATATTTGATTTTGTAGCTCTGTGTTCCGAATTTATTTGATAGAATGAGTGTGAGAGAGAGAGTGAGAGAGAGAGAGTGAGAAAGAATAAGGGGAGGAGAGCCGCAAATCAAATTGTGGCTACTGGTGATGCCATAGACGAGGCAAGCGACATTTTAAGATGCTTTTAGCGCTGCATATTTAAATGAGCCGCTGTCAGGCGAAAGGAACTCATGAGTGGAAATCTAATAATCGGGCCACAAGTAATGCCTGCAACTGTCCGCATAGAGGGAGATAATCAAATGAAATAAGCTCTGCCAATCGTTGCATAAATTTATGACATATGGAAGAGGCAAATGTGCGACAAGACGAGTCCTCACCGAGAGCAGTGTCCTGTCTTCCTACCAAATAGCCAGGTAATTCCATTATGAGGCAATCGCATTTGAAATGTGTCCATCACAACAACAACAACAACAACAACGACGAAGGCTTTATATCTATGACATGTTATGGGTGTATGTGGAAAATGCAGAAGCACTGTCCAGTTGGCAGCGTTTGGATGAAGGAAAAACTGAAACTAATTTTCCACTTTGCAGCACAATTTAAGCCAATAATTTGACTGAAGCTTTAAATTCAAGCTGCACAACTTTAGTCCAAGAAAATTGCTGTCTAGTAATTGCAGCTGCTTTATACATAAGACATTTAATTTCCCTGCTTAAGATTTAGGTATCCTAATTTGATGAGTTTTCATTTGATGAAAAACAGCTGAATTGAAACTTAAGCAGAAAGATTAAAGCATCGTCATAAGATGAACACTAGAATTGATAGGCGCTACGAACGAACAAACGGGTGCAAAAGCTGGTTAAAATTTCATAAATTGTGCAGAAAATATGTTGCAGTGTCCGACACTCAAAAAAAAGACTTATGCACACCCAGACAAGATAGGAAACGAATTTGGCTGTATGTGGAGCAGAAGACAAGCAGCGTTTTATGCTGAAAAATATGAGGAATGAAATTTTTGCGGCGATGCTAACACATACACACACATACACACACACACACACACACATACGCATAGGGACATCAATGTCAGGGCAAATAACAAGCAAGGCAATCGCTGAGCAGGGCTGGGAAATTGGTAGCCGGGTAACTGCAAATGGGAAAGTGGGAATAGGGGTTGTCAGGAGCGTCGCTGCGTTGGCACCAGTTTTGGCGTTTCCTGCAGTCACTCGACTGATTTAAAATGTTACCGTTATTTATACACGTAGCCAGGCTATATAAACAGCAGGAGCTGCTCCCCCGTGCGCTCTGTGTGCGTGGCTATACATATATGTATATGTGTGTGTGTGTGTGTGTGTGTGTGTGTGTGAGCGAGTACAATTTTTGCACATTTTTCATCGTTTATTGCGGACGGCAACGCTGTAGCTGCAGCTCGACAGCATCGTGCAACTGACTGACTGCGACTTGGCAGTAACAGTAACAAAAACAGTAACTAAAACAACAACAACAACAGCAGCAGCGCCTTCTCGCTACGCTCTCTCTATCGCTCTCTCTCTCTCTCCCATTCACTATATCTTACTCGCTCACTCAGACCAGCCGTGCGCTGTCAAAAGAGATTTTTTAAAATTAACTTTTCATATATTTACGTATGTTTAAATATGAGCTCAACTGCTTTGTCAGTTTGTAGCATCCCATCAAGTACAAATATATATAAATATATATATGTGTGTATACATACATAAGTATTTATTTTCATATATTATATATTTCTATATACAAGCATCTTACTTTATATAAAGTGTCGGCTTCCCAGCTTGTTCTTCAATTTGTTATTTCTCTGCTGCAGCCTTCTGGCGCCTGAATGAATGTGTCATAAGCGTTTCAGCTGAAAAAACAATACTCCCTTCATTCTAAGCACCCGTTGGGCAGATACCCTGCAACAGGAACTACACAGATCTTGGAGAAGGAAAAGATATCAGTACAGGCTTTATTAGGTTTGCTAGTTCTTGTTCCCTTTTTAATTTTTCAAGGGTATTTAAGTGTGAGTAACATTTAATGGGAATATATTCATCAGTAAGACAATTCTAATATTAAATTACGATTTACTTTAATGAAACAATAATTGTGCTCAACTTGATTACGGCATTCTAATAAAAAAATATTAAAAAAAAACCCACGCTACTTTCATCGCAGTAAATTTTTGCCTTTGAGTCTGGAACAACCTCTGAATCTAAGTGAACAAAATGTTTAAGGAAAAAAAAACTCTGCCAAAGCTGACATTTGTGCCTTGCAAAAATTCAACATTGAGTTGTCCTTTTATTTTGTTTTTGATGTTTAAGTGGTGTTATTTTTTTTTTTTTTGTTGGTGTCCCTCATGCATTTTTGAAGCGCTTAACAAAATTTCGGCCATAAATATTTTATAATGCGCTTGGCATGCGCCAAAAGTTTGGACATTATATTGCTTGGATTAAGAGAATTTATAAGCTCAAAAATCTGTTTTAATTATATAGTCTAACTGCATGGGATGGCAGTCAGCTGGAAAATGGCGACTTTAACTACATATATCATTTAGTGATTTAAGACACTGTACAAAATGCGATATGCTAACATTTTTTAAGTTAAAGGAAAAATACGATTGAACAAATATCTTTGGCATAATGGCAATTACATATCTCTGCAGTCCACCTGATGTTATTCATAACTTAAAGTTGTCCAATTTTTAGACTTTACCAATGATTCAGTAGCAGCAAAGAGATACAGTAGTCAAAAGTTGATAGTTTCTTGTGTGATAAAAAATAATTGTAAACTTCTTTCGACTGTGACTTAAAGTCAATCACCTTATCCATGTCAAATTTATACTCAAATATAAATACAAGTACACATAACACATTACTTTGTTTTTTAAGTTTCAATTTTTCAGCAATTTTCTTACAGAAGATGTATTCCATGTAAGTAGGAGTAATTGTACCGACAAACAAATTAACAAAATCAAACTACGTTTATCGCAGATCCCGTTACTCGAAAAGACCGCTTCAGGGTATTATCCATCTTGCCAAAATATGCAATCCACAGAGCTATGTTCGTCCCTTAATACTTGGAACTGTGCACCACGCCAAGTCCAAAGGCAGCGACGGTGCCAAGAATCCTCTTGAGACAAAAAAAAAGGAAGCGCCCAAATTCGAGATGAAAATCATTCCTGTCTCATTTCAGAATCTCAGCTACGATGAGCTCAATATGAAGCTGGGTCGCGAACTGTCGCCCCACCTGACAATCTACAAGATACAGTTGACATCGGCGATGTCCATCCTTCTGCGCATAAGTGGATTCGTGTTGGGCTTGGGGTTCTGGGCATTTGGTTTGATGGGTTTGTTCTGTGATATGGATATCAATGAACTTGCTACAAAGATTGAAGAATGCGAGTTGAGTAAGAATTTCATCAGTTTTCTCAAGTTCATTATAATTCTACCCTTTGCGTACCATATGGTGGTTGGGACGCGCCACCTTATCTTTTATTTGAACGTGTTCCTCAGCAAGAGAGGAATTTATGCAACTGGCTATGCGGCCTTGGCAATGACTCTAATTGTGGCAGCTGCCTTGACTGGCATCAATCTCGAAAAGGAAATGAAAGGCCTTCGCGAGGTATCAAATTTTGGACAACTCGGAGCAACTCGAAGTGCAGAACTTGGTGAATGAGAAGAGTTCATCACTCTGTATGTAAAGAATTAGATGAATTCTGGTATTAACGAGCCTTAAAGCTCACAACAATTGTATGATTAAATGTGATATTATAATATTGTTTGGTGGTTGTTCAAATTGTGTAGAAGAGTAAACAACACGACACTAAATAAAATATATAGAAAATCAAATACATTTATTTACTCCATCACAAAATTGGAGTGAGTATACCGGAAATTGTGTAAAATGTATCTAAGTTGTACACTTTGTAAATATATATAGAAACTGTCCGTTAGTACAAATAATAAATGAGAGAGTAGGAAAACAAGCATTAAATTACAGCAATTAAGCGCACTCACTTCTAAGCACACCATCAAAGCATTCCTTGGAATTGGTCCGAAAATAAAATGATCATTTAATTTAATAATAGAAAAAAAAATCACAAAAATGTGTTTGATAACATGAGACACTGAAATGTTAAATTGCACACGTAGTGGATAATCATCGCTTCAATGGAGCTGAACATCGAAGTGCTCGGAACTCGGAGCATTGTGGGGAAAGCCATTAAGTTTATTAAGAAGCTTTAATTAGTTTATAGGAAACTGCCCACCAACGAAAAGAAAAACGTGTCTACATTTCATTAATTACCGAGCTGTCAGGGCAACCGACGACCACTTTAAGACTCTGCTTACCTTTTGATGGGGCCCCTCCGGGCACAAAATCCTAACAACAATAACAATGAAACCAGCATTTTGGGATGGAAGGAAGAAACCCAATTGTGAGTCGATGGTTTTGATTGAACACTCGCATCTTAAGTTTTGACGTTAATCTTTGATTAGGGAGTGGACGGCGTCAGTTTTCCTGACACTTCATTATGCGATTTTAATATGAATATTTATAAAATATATATAAAGTTCAGCAATGCCACGAGCCGACTTAATCTTATTTTGCTGCGAAACGTTTGATCTTAATTAGTGTACTTGAATGTTCGCCCATTCAATCGAGTGTCGGCTTTGCATCAGCATCAACATCAGCATCAGCATCAACATCAACATCAGCATCAGCGAAAATAACAAAATGTCGCAAATCACCAAGGGGCCAGCCTCCTCAGTGGGGCAGTGGGTTGGGGTGGTGGTTGGGGTGGTGGTTGGGGAGCCGCCCTCTCGCTTGATTGGCAGTTGTGCTTCTTCTTCTTGCCTTTGCTCTTGCCCTGATTTCCACTGCTGCTGGCTGTGCTTTTTGTCTAAGCGGATTTTATTCGCATATTAATTGAAGTTTGCACAGCGACAAAAGCAGTCGGCCCAGGCAATAATTAAATAGAATTCGGTTTGTGCATTTCACACATACTTTTGTCGCAGTGTATAAGTCGTCACGAGGCAGCCGCGTCAAATTGTCAAACAGGCGCCAAACTTTAGTGTGGGGCAAATATTTTTCAATTAAAATGGCTGCTCGGCTATTTGCTCAGCACTTTGGCTGCGTGCATAAAAATTTAGTGGTCTCATAGTTGGTCAGCGCTATCGAGTGAGGGTCCAAGAAATACTTACCATGATGAGCATTTATAGATACATTTACCCCATAAGAAGCTAATCAAGGTACGGCTATAAGAAATTTAATTAAAAGTTCCAAAAAATTGATTCCCAAACACAATGGAGTGAAACGCTTGATGGAAGTGGCTAATGGCGAATTTAAAAGCCCTAATTTAACAATATACATAAATATTTGAAATAGGTTTGTTTCTTTTTCGATATTAATTAAGATAAGTCGCCGTGTCAAAGTCATTAAAAATATAGTGAATATCACACACCTCTTAAGTAAGTAAATAATACACACATGCAGCACCAACAACACCTTCTCTGTGCAGTCTTCAGTTTGTTGTGCACTAATTAAATAACCCTTTCAACACTGGAACACGCAGATGGCAGACCGACAAATAAAATTTAGCAGAAGCCACGTAAAGCACTGCAATTTCCACGAAAATATCTAGCAGAGCTCGTCGCTATAATTACCTTAAACTTTTCAAACACATACATATACATTTCTGTGTGTGTGTGTGTAATTATGCAGGTGTGCCTTTAATTTTGCTTAACTCGAAGCCAAATCGACGCTTAACTTTTTGAGTAGCCACCAGGAACCAGAGAGAACTGCAGCCCTGGAAAACAAAACTAAACCAAAATGCTGGAAACAGAACGGCTCTTCTGCCAACTGTCGATAATTAGCAACAAAAGTTTTAACTTGGCTATTAACACGCATTTGCTGCATAATGGGCCTGTCTGGCATAGATTTTGTGCTTGGCTATGGATTTGCCCATGGCTTACCTTTCTGGCTCCGTTTGGCTTCGCCACGTGGCGCATTAACTCAAATGCCTGGGCAATAAAGCAATCTTGGCTTGGCTTGGCTTCGTCTAAAACTTTCACCCACCCACCCACCCTTCCCCCCGCACCGGACCGCACCACACCACTTGAACTTGATAGGCAACATTTTCAACAATTGGCACAACAATTGCCGCACACTTGACTAGCGCTGAGTGTTCCATAATTAAAGCTGAATAAAAAGCAAAGTGTTCTAGTCGAGTGGTCACGACTACTAAATACCCAGTCCCAGCTAAACACTCATCATTAATTACTTACTTCAATAATGCGTACTTCCATGGAAACTTGATTCTTTCATAAATAGATTCATTAAATTATTAATTTCACTTGAATATGTGAGCCTTTTACTGCTAAATGAATTTGCACAACTTCATCATTCCCTCTCAGCCCATTCACGATTACAGGGTAAACAAAGAGAACAAACCCAAAGTGGAGCCTTGAACTCGTTTCGTGACTGTGGCTGTGGCTGCATTGCGTGTGGCGGCTTTTGGCAGCATGGCCAAGTTGCAGCCACAATTGTTGCACGCACAGTTCCAGTCAAGTAGAAAAATGGGTTGGAGGCGTGGCCAGGCACATAAATAAATTTATACATATATATTTACACAGTAGGCGCTTGCACACATTTTAACTTCATATTTTCGAGCACTTTACACGGCTGGGGCTGGGCCACATTTGCATGGCCTCTAATTACCTTTTTGGCTTTGGCGTGTAGGACCAACTTTTTGGGCTGATAATTTCTTAATACTGAACCCACTTGATTGCACTTGTGCCACTAGCCAGCTGCGCCGAGCACTTTTTGAGCACTTCTTGAACTTGAACAGCTTCATTAGCCCACTGATTTACAATTGATAACAGCAATTGGCTGTGATTTGCAAAGTTTCACGCTCAACCGACTTAGAAGAAGATGTCACTGCTACTAAACTAAAAGATACGTTTAAACTGAGGGAACCCTTAATGTTCTGGCAAAAGTCCTTAACGTCATTGGTCATTGACTCGGAGGCCATTCAATAATTTCCAGTTTCAATACAAAAAAAGAAACCTTTTACTTGCAATGTATTTGTCAAGGGACAACCAGCCAAAGATTGGTAAGTGCTGGTCCTGACGTTTAAATTACCAGTTTTGTGTAAGCTTTTTTTTTGAAGAAATTACAAGGGCTGTGTGTTGATTCGTTCGAGAGGAAATGTCGCTCTGGTTCTGCACTTGGCCAATTCGGAGAGCGGAGAGCGGAGAGCATTGGGCCACTTTTGTCGGGTAGCAATTGAAACGCTCCAATTGCACATGTCAATTGGACTGCTGCAGACATAAATCAATAGCTCTCGAGCTGCACCACCAGCTGCAAAACCACAACATGTCAGCCTTAAAAATGAGCCGCTGCAGCTGTTTCCGCTGCCCATTAAGGAATGTGTCCGTTTTGTCAGCAGCCTGAGTCCGCCATGGCTCCGGCCAAATAAGTAATTGCATTAAAGCCAGAAAAATTGCAGGTAGTTAAAGTGGCAACGGGCAATTGGCAATTGCCAGCTACCAGCACCGGCTGCAGACTGCCGCTGTCGTGTCTAATTGAATTTTGCATCGCCTCGCTCATTTATTAATCCGATTTCAATCGACTTGGAAGTCCCAGGTGTAGCATTGCATTTCCCACCGAATTAATGAGATTCATTAGCTGCATTTAGATTGCAATCACTGAACAAGGCAACCTGAAATTGTAAACAAAAGTCCTTAACACTAGTTATGAAGAACAAGTGCCGAAAGCGCAAATAGCTTTTTATTAAGGTCATAATTTCCGGTCATATAAATTCCAATTATCACTTTACAGATAACTTTTTTTTATATATTTTAATATTATTTATATACTTACAAAATTAATTTAATTATACTGCAAAAAAAGTAATTCAATAACGTATTTGATATAAATAAAATGCAAGCAAACTCAAAAATATTAATAAAATCGAACCTGAGAATTTAATTTTCTCTCGTGGTAAAGTAATATACAAAAGTATTTATTGATATTAAATATTCACAAGTTAACATGAAGAAAAATGTACTTATTTTTGCGGTATAAAATAATATGAACATTTATTCTCACTCCACAACTTGTAGATATGTTTAACCGAAGAAGAAAACAGAAAGTATTTTGCTGGACTGAATAAATAAATAAATATGATAGAGGAGCAAGTACAAAGGAATTCGTACATTCACCCACTTGCCCCACGCCCACGACAGGAAACGATCTATAAATTGGGTCAAATATTTCAGCCAGGATTTTTCGGCTCCTGCCTTTTAATTAGCATGTTTATTTGACTTTGTCGGAACGAGTGAGAGCACAAAGTTTGCCGAGTTCAGAGGTGGAGGCTGAGTCTGATGCGCTGAGTGCCACAGGGTGAACGAGGCGTATGTTTAATTTCTGGTTTCGTGAGTGTGTGAGTGTATGACTGTGTGTGTGTGTGTGTGCCAAACTGCTTCTGAGTCGAGTGTTGATTAAACAAATTGCAAATGAGTTTGGCCTTTTTTTGTTGTTGTAATTGTTGTTCATGTTGTTGTGCGGTGCTGCTCGGTTGCTGAGCTGCTGCCGAGTTTGTCTAAATAAACAAACAAAGCTTTGGGAAAGACATGCACTTGAATAAACTCTTATAAAACTAAATAAATACTCCCACACAAAGGGGAAGTGTAGCTAAATGTAAAAATAAAAAGCAAATGCTGCCAGAAGGCGTGTCTCTCTCTATCTGTGAGTGGGTGTGTGTGTTTGTGTGTGTGTGTGTGTGTGTGTGTGTGTGTGTGCCTGACAGTGAGTTATTTAAGAAATGCAATTTCAATTAAATATGCAAAATACTCAAAGTCTAATTTAGACGGCAACGCATTTGAGCTAGTCCCTTTGCCCGGCTGTGCCTCGCAACTGCTATTTTGTTGCAGCTACAGTTCGCAGATACTTAAGTATTTATATGAAGAGCAACAGCAGCAGCAGCAACAGCAGCAACAGCAGCAGTAACAACAACAGCAACTGCAACAAAAGTTTGTAATCAACAATTTGCATATTTGCTTTTGAAATGGCAAAAACTCAGCCGCCTTCACCTTGTCTGCTCTGTAGTTTCTATTTTTTTTTTTATTCAGTATTTGAATACTCTGTGACCAGCAGGCAAATGACAAAATATTTACTAATTTCAACAAAAAAAAATTCAAAATTAATTAGACACAACAGCTGTTAACACAAATTGTTTAATATAATGTTAGCATAGCAAATATTTTGTCTTAATATTATTATTTTTAATATAAACGAATTCTAGAATATAATTTGGTGACTTAATTTTTATTTATATTTTATTCAAGCCCGTTATATTTTTTGAGAAATTTAGAAGAAATCCTTACCATTTGTAGTCTAGTTGCCAATGTTAAATGGGTTATTGTTTTGTTGTTTAACAACTATTTTTACAGAACGGCAATATAATATGATAAAATGATTTAATAACAAACAACCATTTGACAAAGTCTGTGGGAATCAAAACAAAGATGGTCTAACAAATGAAATTGTATTTTTATAATTTTATACCGTTTTAATACCAGTATTTATTTCATTTGTTTTAATCAACTTTTCAGAAAAATTTCACCGAAATCAGAGAACCGAGCAGAAATGTGTATTAAACTGCAGCATTTGTTGACTTTGTAAATATATATTTTATACAATTGTTGGAGTTCCTAAAGCCGAGTCCTGAATTGCCTCGCTTTGTTTTTCATGGTTTTTATTTATTTTTGCTTATTTTTTAGTTGTTTGTTTATTTTATTGTTGCTGCACTTTGCATAGTTTGCTGTTTTTTTAGGCTTTTAAGCATTTGGCAAGCATAAAACTTACCTCATTTGCGACTATGTGATTTTACGCTCTAATAAATTTAACCACAGGTTCTCCTGCAGAGTGTGTAAATATATAAAATATTTATGAATCATAATTTGTACAATAAGATTAATTAAAACAATAATGGGAACACAAAAATAAAATTGTTTAGAGGTCGTACTTAAAGCAACAAACTTTGTTCTGGTTGTTCAGTTGCTGATTAAAGTAAAGGCCAGAGTTTGTGGGCGTGGCTACACTTGACACATGTTTGGACCACTAAGCACTGGCCATTACCACAACCGGAGCGGAGCGACTGGACTGGCCAATGCCATTCATTCAGTGGCTCTTTAGCGTTTGTTGACTGGATAATTATGTGGTGCGTGCGAGATTTATGAGCGTCCAGCGGCGGGCGGCGGCTCCGCGAGCCAGGATTAAGGTGCAAAGGCAGGAATTTTTAGTTGTGCCATTGTCTGTGCTGAATGTGCTGCAAATAAATTGACTGTCTGTGTCGAGGCGAGCGCTAAGCAAACAATGAGACACCCACCAGCCTCACACTAAATAAGCAGTCTTGTGTAGGTGCAAATGTGCCACTGCAAACACACACACGTGTACATCTGTGTGTTCGTGTGTGTGTGTGTGTGTGTGTGTGTGTACAATATTCAATATTGCAGATACAACAGCTTGGGCCTCAGTTCGTCCTGTGCGCGCGTGCCTTGAAATTAAATGTCGTTATAAGTAGGCATTTATATACAACGCAAGACAGCGTTGTCCTTACAGACACGCACACAAGCAAACTCACACGTACACACACACATATACATACATATTCAATGCGTATGTGGCATATATTCATTTACCCAGTCGATTGTCGATTGTCGACAGTCAGCAAGTCAGGCGCAGTCTCAGGTCTCAGGTCGGCGGCTCTGGGGCTCCACCGCATTTTGTTTGTGTCTGAAGTTTGTCTTCTGCCACACCAAACAAATATTGAAAAGAAATAAAACGCAAGCTAAAGAAAACAACGCAAAGAAAAATAAAACAAGCGACACACAAAAGATGAGCAGAAAATGGCGGATCTTTTACTTTGAGCCTTTTCAATGAAACCGTTCGTTTCAGAAACCGTTCGTTAAACTGTAATAAGTTTTGTAGCAACACAAAGAAGTCAATCGAATCTATTGTCTTAATAAGAATAAGAATATTTTAAGAATATATTTAGCCACTAACCCACTTTCAGTTAGTCAATGGGCAGTTTGTTTAACTTAATTTGAATAAAATGTATTTTTGAGCTTTATTAAAAGAAACAAACTTAATTTAATTGGAGACTTAGTCAATTCACATATTTACACATATGACACATTAAATTTTGACACTTGTGTTAAATTCTGTCGGATCCAGCAATAATCACGTATTTACGCCTTTGTGTGGATTATCGCTTTTCGATAGCTGCGATGTGCTCGGAAACTAGTTCGAGAGATTAAGAAACATTTTAAACGAATTTGCAGCTGCTGCTGAACAGCATTCAGACAATTTATGTGCCACTCTCAAGACTTTAGTTCTTCATTAAATACAACCCAATTACATTTTGCAAACGCATACAAATAACACTAGGCAGTCACACACACACACATATATATATATATATATATATATATATATATACCCACACACACGCAGACAGACACAAATTGAAGAACCTACCCTCATCTAATTATTCTCTCAATTATAAATCCTCCCAACTTGGCCCCTCCATCCATCATTCTGTGGCTAAACGATCCAGAGCATCAAGTGTTGTTTTAGATGTGTGTGTGTTTGTGTGTGTGGGTGTGTGCTTGTGTGTGTGTGTGTGTGTGTGCAGCTACAATGCATTGGAATTACAAACAGGCAGCAGGCAGCATGATTACTAACTGAACTGTAAGCGTTTACAATCGATGCCAAAGCAAATCATTGTCATTACGTGGGCGTAACCGCACGCACACCCAATAAACACACACACACACACACTACCATAGAGAGAGCGAGATAGAAAGAGAGAGAGAGAGAGAGCAAGACTAAAGCAATTTCCGTACAAGTTTGTGGGCACTGCATGGATGGCAATAAGTTTGTATATAGTACTATAGTATTGGGAGCGTGCACTGCACAAGTAATGAGCTTTAATCATAATTGATTTACTGCGTCTGCCTGCATCCAGTGTTGTCATCAGTGCTATTCAAGCGAAGCTCCCAATTTCAATTCCAATACCAATGAAATTATGTGCAATAAACTGCGCCAGACATATTATGTCTGTGCTCATTTTTCAAAAGCTACAATCAAAATAAAAAATTGTGAAAAAAAATTAGAAAAAGAGAAGGGGGAAGAGAAGAGAAAGTTGTGCCGCTTTGCAACTCAACACTCGGTTATTGACTTATAGCCATGGCTGCAATTCAGCTAAGAACAAATGGCGCCGAATAAAGCCAAAAGTTTGCTTTCTTGCCAACAGACTGTGGAGTAGGCCACGAGTGGGATGAAAATATGCAAATATTTGCAACAACCTCAAAAACTTTTCACAATCGCAAGTTATTTGAATCTGTTGCCACTTGTCGTCCGCTGCACTTAACAACAGTTTAAAACCAATTGCATTATTGATATGTCCCAGATGAACTTGCCAGGATGTGTCAATGCATAAGCTTCTCCCGAAGTAGAATTTGATTGAGAGACCTCACAAGATGCCGACTAAGAAGTGGAGCGAGATTCAAGAATTGAAATTGAATCGAACAAGAAGCAAAGCTTGGAGCGAATCGATAACCAAATCGAGCATCGAAATGGAGAGCGAATTGATTCGTGGAGGGAGAAACAAAGTAGAAACCGAGATTTGAACTTTAAAGGAAAGAATTTCAGTAATCATTGAACAAGAGGAGGAAAGAAAAATATAAGAGGAAAAGTAAAGTAAGATGGGGAGCAAAAAACTTGTGGACCTTTGTTGCATGTGAAAGTAACTAATAATGATGTTGTCAACTTGTCCAATACGTCTATGGGCTTGATTGCCCAATCTTTTGATAGTTCTGATGGACAGGAAGCCAAATGTAAAACGTGCAGCTTGCATCTGTTTCCATTCCATGTACAATGGTAGATGAGGGTGTTGCTCGAGGCAAGCAATTTGTCAGCTTGGTGCATATTCACTGATTGGCCACTTAGTTATGCGACGTCATAAAGATAAGTAATTTGGTTGGGTCTAGTCCGGTTAAGTTTGGTTTGTTCTGTCATTCATTAGCACAGTCAGATGTCTCACGCAGTGAGATGTCCTTCGCTTAGTTAGTGCAATATGCAAATTTTCTGTAGCAACACCAGTAGCTGTTGCTTTTGGTGCTCGTCCCCAGCTTGAAGGGTCGTTCTCACAATCTTTACTGCATTTAAGACTTGGCTTTGGCGTTGTTTGTTTAATAAATTTGCTCGGTCAAAGACAATTTCAAATTCTTCCAGCAATTGTCAGGCAGCAGGAGCAGCAGCCAAAGCAGCCACATTCACAGTCATAGCTCGAGGCCCCTGGCCAGCTATTGCCAGCTGCAGTAACTGTAATAGCAACAGTAACATCACCAGCTAAGGGATCCGGTACCGTTCTGAGAGGACAAAGGAAACCAATTAAGAGTCGCCATTGTTTCACTTGGTAATTCAACTAAATTGCATGGCGTTGTCGTTGCTGTTGCCGGTTGCAGTTGCAGTTGCAGTTGCAGTGCATAAGCAAATCTGCAGAAGCTCGTTCCCTGGAGTTCAGGAGTTGAGCTGCTTTATTGCCACAAAATGTGCGCCATGAACATGGACGAGGAGAATGGCATCTGCAGGAAGCTCTGGGTGTTTCTTGCTGGGCTGTTATAGGTGCTTGGTTGGAAGCAGCAGGTTTGGGAACTGGCTGAATGACTTGACTGCCAAAGGAAATAAAAGCATATTACTTGGCTGGGTGTAATAATATTGTAGTTCTTAGTGCAGAACAAGTAGAAGAGGGAGCAAAACCTCAAAGCAAAGTTGAGCAAGTGATTTTCTCACATCATTTGCAGACTTGAGGCAAACTGCGTTTATTGCTCTACAGCTGTCGATAACAAATTGAAATATTTAAAAAATACGACTCGAATTTAGAGTGTAGCGTATGGCAGAGTTTAGCTCGATTTTACGATCTCAATGAAAGAATTAGAGTCAAAGCACCTGATTAAAAAATCTAGAAGTGGCTTTAATTTTGAGGCCAATCACAGAAGCATAGCCAAATTCTTTGAGACACTATATTCCTATGCCAATTTCTTAAGATTTCACGAACTTTTGCTTAAGTTGTATCCATTTATTCATGCCAATTTTATGATTTTAAAATGTTTATACACAAAACAATTGTAAATTAATAGTTCCTTTTAAATTAAAACGCACAGATATGAAGCAGGTTAAGGTTAAACAGAAGTTACAATTTCAGGACATGCTGACATGTTATTGCAAATGTATCAAATTTCAAAGATACAAATTTCAAGTAACATTTCAGTCCAGAGTTGAACAGACAGTGTTCACTGTCAGAGTTCAAGGCTGTTGCATACCCAAGAACTGGTAGGATTGTTTAAGTCGAGCGAGTCACAGAGCTCAATTTTTCACGCACAAAAGCTCGTTGCTAGGAGCACTCAAAGCCCGGCCGAGTGCCAATCAACAGTTGCAGGATAACGACACGAAACCATTTGGGCGCAAATGCTGCCCAAATTAGCTACGGACCATCGGTGGGGGCAAACAAACGGTGAACTGCATGCGCCGCCAGAGACACAAATTCAAATGCAAAACTTTTATTTTGCGACAATGACGATGGCGATGACGATGAGCCACAGCCAGGCAACAACTGGCAACTGGCAACTGGGCAACTTTTCATTAGCATTGGCTCTGGCATACACCACAGAAGGACACCCACGTGCCACACGCCAGGTAACAAGTAGCAAGTGCAATCGATGTCCATGTGCAACTGGGAAAACATTTCCATTGGTTTTCTTGGTCGGGCGCCGCTTGGTTGCTGGCGCCGCTTTTGAAGCTCGTCGAAAATGCATTTACAGCGTGGTCAACGGCGACGTCAGCGATCGCAAGCGTTTCCCTGGCTATTTCATTAACTCTCAGCCTGTGTGTGTGTGTGTCTCTGTGTGAGTGTGTGAGTATGTGTGTGTGTGTGTGTGCGTCAGCCTGTTTGCTTGGATAAACGATGTAATCTAGTTTAAATGGAACTTTTCACATTTAACTGCACACATGCAACGGGACGCGAGAAGAGTTTCCGGACTTTACCCGATAATGAAAACTTAAATCATTGTATTCAAACTGCATGCCTCAGCAGCAGCGTCAACATGAGGTAAGTTTAAGGCAAGCCTGACTTTTATTATGCTCTTAAATCCGTATGGTGAACACTGTTTTAAGAGCAAAGGAACATTCAGATTTGCTGCTCATTTTAACTACAAGAATTCGATGATAAAATTACAAAACCGAAACTAAATTTTTCATTATAAGGAGCATTGTACAACAAAAAAAAAAAAAAAAAATACAATAAAACAATAAAGTCTTACAATTATATTTTTAATTGTATCCCTTAACCTTCTTAAATAAATGATACATTCCATCTACAGCCAAATTTTTGGTTTAAAAATGACAAAAATAGTTCTTCATAATAATTTAAATGATATTAAAATGATAATACGAATATCGACTGGTCCCACATTCTTATCATAAATTTAACATTAACTTTTGAAAATGTTTAGAAATTTGGTGAAAAGCTTTCCGAGTATTGAAAAATATTTTATATGTTGCTGTAAACACTTTCCTTCACTTTGAAGAGCTGTTTGGGTCATTAGCGGCTTTCAATCTTGTTGATGACAGACGGAAGTTATTCAACAGTTACGGGCTTGGCCATAATACGCATAATACCCGTTTGGCAGGTAGTGCATAGAGAATGCAACTGAGCCAGCTGCTGGTTGCAACTCACACTCGTGCTCAGTTTGGGGGCAGTGTCTGTGGGTTGCAAAGTGTTTTCGTTTCGTTTTCGTGGTCCGTTGCGTGCCGAATCCATGAGCATGCGATGGCCGCAAAAAGTTGTCGTGGACAGAATGGCGAGGATGAGCTGCGTCAACCTTTAGTGGCCATTTGATGACTTTTCGTCGACGGCGAGGACGATAGAGTTCGTTTGTGATTGTTGCTTTTGTTGCCGTAGTTAGCCACAATTGTTGTTCTTGTTGTTGCAGCAACACGCCCCATTGTTCTTGTTGGTGTCGTTGATGGGCGTTCAAATGAAAACTTTTCCAATTATTGCGGTGAACCGGAGAGTGAGAAAGATGACCAAAAGAAGCACAGCAGAAAAAATAATAAAATGAAATCAAAATGAAAATGAAAATGAAAAGAATCAGTGGCAGACAAACAACTAAATGAGCATCAGATCGAACTCGTGCGGCGCATAATGAGCGTCAGCCATTTGTTCGAGAGTTCGGAGAGGGGAGAGGGGCGAGTGGAGTTCGATTTCAGGCAATATCCAAGTCATTAATCTAATTTGCTCGCACTACTGCGGAGTTTAAAATGGATGTTGCACTGCAAGGTGTGTAAGTACATCGATCAAATTATTGTGTAGCCGACGTAGCTGGCGGCCGTTAATGATGATGATACCTAACTGCCTAACTGGCAAAACGCAAAACAATACGACAACAACAACAACAACAACAACGACAACAACAACAACAACAACAATGCGGAATATTGACAATGATACGATAAGCTGCCCCGCGCACACAGCATGAGATTGTAATGCAAAAGGCACAAAAACAATGGCGTACGCGGTGCCGCTAATGTGCGCCGGAAGTGACGCCATATTGTTTTTAGTGCTTCTGTCATTTACTGACTTGTGTTCTGCCTGCCAAACACAACGATGACTGCGCATTTTTTCCATCGCCTCGATGCGAACCACGAAATGAATGCGAACAACCGGCGCAGCATTTGAAATATATGTATTTATATACATACGTGTGTGTGCGGATGTGTGTATATGTGTGTGTGTGTGTGTGTGTGTGTGTGTGCATAAAAATATTGTTATTGCCTTAGGTTGCTTTGTTTGATTAAATGCTTTTGCTTCGAATTCTTTGCCTTTTTTATTACATTCAATCACAAATTGATTAATAATTGTCGTCATCGTCAGCCAACACTGCTTAAAGGAAAGTTTAATTAAACTTTAACGCGTTACCTTTCACTCACTCTCCCTCTCTCTCTCTCTCTCTCTCTCTCTCTCTCTTCACACACTTTTCGCCTTGCTCTGTTATGTGTCGATTAATTACACGTCTTTGCTCTTTTGCAAAGTTTAATTAGTTTCGCTTTTAATTGACAGTTGAAAAACTTCAGTCAGGCTGGCATTTGACATGTGCTGTGTGGTTGTCTGTGTGAGTGTGTGTGATTGTGTGTGAGGGATGTACATATATTTGAGTGGTGTATATAAATAAATGTAAGAAAAACATTTACAAATAAACTGATTGAAAGATGCAGTCAGCGGCAAATTCAATGCTCAGTTGTAAAAGTATCGTACTCTTAATAACAGAAATTTGAGTTCAGCACCCAACTGCGAGTGAGAAAAATATTCACAATTTTTAATTGGTGCTAAAGAGCAGAAATCTCAAATATGTTCTTAATTATAATATTAAAAGGCATTCGGCTTGCCTTCTATTATTATTGTTAAACAGAATTCGTTGATTGTTTTAATGATATCGCTGAAGAAAATGTGATTCGCGTCTGTCACAATTAAAGATAAAGCGCATTTCGCAGACACAACAATATCAATCACAGACGCAATCCGAGAAATTTACTGACTTACCTCCAGAACAAGAACAAATCTTTAGCTTCAAAGGGGAGGCATTTTTGTTGATTAAAGGATTCCATACTTGAAACGCAATCAAAACAAGTAAAAGAATGCTCACTTCAGCAAATATCATCTATGAGATACTCTGAACTTTTGAAGTTAGCTACATTTGGAAAACATTTGGAAAGGTTTGACAAAAATAGTATCTAAGATATCTCAGATTATCGCTATACCATATGTGCCTCACATGCACTGTTAAGAGCGGTGTGAGAAAGTGGTAAAGTAAATGTAACTGTTTCTTGTTGGGTAAGTCAACAGTCGCAATGTTGTGTTAATGTTGGCTATATGTTTTCTCAGTGGCCCTGCCACATGTGTGCATGTGTATTTGTGTGTGAATGTCCTGTCATTTGTTGACCAAATAAGTACATGGCAAGCAATTTGTATTTGTTTTACTTCGTCGAGAGTCAAGAGTCGACACGCACCGAAGCCAAAAACCAAAGGACTTAACTAATTTCATATTAAAACATCGTTTTGCATGCAGGAGCAACATCCAATGAGAAATATCCACCCATCCACCCCCTGTCCGAAGTCATTCTGCACGTTGGCACTTTGAAGCGGATCTAATGAATTTGAAGCCCAAAAATTCTTTGGCCTTCCTTTTGGGGCAGTTATTGTCATATGTGAGAGTGAGTGGATGTGTGTGGTGTGTGTGTGTGTGTGTGTGTGTGTGTGTGCATGGGTGTGTGTGTTTGCGAGCCACATAATTGTCAAACTCATTCTGCACAGCTGTCAGCCCGTAGCCCGTGGGCGTTCGGACTAGGCCCTGCTGGGTTTTGGTATGGTGCGTGGCATTGCAATTAACATTTATGACATTTCTCTTCTTTCCTTCTTGTTTTTGTTGTTGTATATATATATATATATATATATATATTATGTTGTTGTTTTTTTTCTTTGGTTTGGATGGACCATGGACTTAGTGCTTAAAGCAAATCAAAGTCACATCGGTAATCCAATGAGCTGGCATTTCATTTTTTGCATCGCCTCATGATAAATTGTATATATCTACTAGTGAATACGTATACATAAATATACAGTTAAAGTGAATTACAGATGAGTGGGGCTCGGCTGTGCGTCGATGCGAAACCACAAAAAAAACCACACACACACACACACACACACACACACATACACAAAATAAAAAGGGGGACACAGCAGAAAATGCTGAAAAACCGAATTATCGACAAAAATTTTGTGCTCATTATTGAGGCCAAAAGGACGACACATAAATTTGATGCGCTGTCCCTTTTGCCCCAGCATCAGGAAATTGTCGGGTAGACAATTTGGGCTCCGTTCAAGCGCGCCTAATCAAAAGATAAATTCCCAAAGACATTTACTTAATACACGGCTTATACATGGGTAGTTACAGTCCGCAACATTTTCAAATATATACCATTAAAGCAGCATTGATGAGTCGGCTTAAGCACTAAAGACAAATCAGCGAATGAATTAAGGAACAGAAATGTCTTAAATATTTGGATTGATTTTTGGTAAGTTAAGTTGACGTTTGTAATTAACATTTCAAAAAAAATGAAGAAATGGATTAGTTTAATATAGTCGATTTTTCATACGTACATTAAAAATAGACAATCGCATTACGTTTAATCTATTTTTATATTTTTCATTATTATACATTTTTGATAAGTTTATTCAGAGATTTATAAATATTAAAAAAAAAATTGTTTTTAATTTAACTGTATATACATTAAGAACACTAATTACAATATACCACATACATATATATTTTTATACACTTAACCCATTCAAAATGGGTAAAAAAGGTATAATGGTTTTGTGCTAATGTATGTAACATGCAGAAGGAAGAATCTCCGATCCCATAGTGTAGATATATTCTTGATCAGCCGAGTCGATATAGCCAGGTCCGCCTGTGCGTCTGTCCGTCTGTCCGTCCATCCGTCTGTATGAACTCACAGATTTTAGATACTATAAGACTTGAGACTTCAAATTGGAATATAAGTCCTCGTGTACCAGGCGCAGACCAAGTTTGCTTTATTTTATCGATAACTGCCTCAGTTTCTCAATTATCGATACATTTCGATTTCCGATAGCAATAAATTCCGCAATTTAAGAGGCAGAGGCTTCTCATTTATACTTAACATGCATATACATATTATTGATGAATTACCAAAATTTCATTAAGATCGGATAAGAAACACCAACGTTATAGTCGAGAATATATTTTCACATTGAACTTATTGCTGCATTTTCTGTATGCGTAAATAGGCGAGCACATGTGTGAGAAAGAGATGGCATGATAATCGACGATGGAGTCAATATATTCGTGTACGTATGTTTGTCTGTATGTATTTATATGCACATGTTTGTAGCCAGCCTTTTCTGGTCAGTTCAGGCTTGTGAGTAAAAACACTGTAAGAAATGCACTTGCAGAACTGAACATCTGAGTGCAAATCATCTTAAAGGGAAATTTGTTAAAAAAAAACCAGATTATATTTAACAACTGGGTTAAGTGTATATCGTAGTCGAGCTAACTCTACTACAGCATTTTTACTGGCTTATAAATAAATTTGGTAAAGCAAAGGATGTTAAGGAAATGCGTATTAAGTTTCATTAAATTCTCTAGACAAGCTTTGAACTTAAACCTTATAATTCTAAGTTCAACCATAACCCAAATGTACAATTTATGTTCTATATGCATTTCCAATCGGATATCCTTTGACTTGCCTCTGCTTCGTTGTAATTTAGCGTGATTTGAACTTACGACTTGATTTCGGTTTCTTTTTTTTTTTTTTTTTGCTTTTTTATTTGACCGCCTCTGCTGTGGCTGTGGCTGTGGCGCCGGCTGTATTTTGGTTGCTGTCTGCCACAATGCCACACCCACTTTCCAGTGGGCACGCATCATTATTATGCCATGCACAGTTATGTGCCTGACCCAAAAATATGTAAAAAGGCCGCGTAAAAATCCTTTTTGGTTTTGCAAATCGGGCAATCTGAATCCAACATCCCTTTTACGTCATAGAAAATTCAACTTTTGTGCTGAATTTTTGAGTCCATCTGGATTTGTGTGTGTGTGTGTGTGTTAGAGTATGTGTGTGTGTTTGAGTGTGAATTTTATGCTGCTACCTAATGTCAACTTAAGGCACGCCCAGGCAGCGGCTCAATTTCGCTTTATGTTAATTTAAACATGTGCCGCTATGCGCATAAAATATGAACAGCTACCCAGGCCCAGCAGCACATCGTCCCGCCCCGCCCCGCCCCACCCAGCCCCAGCCATCAACCTTTTGCACAGCAGTCCTGAAAGGACCTTCTACATCCCGTTAGCCAACTGACCGCTGCCGTTGCTCCTGCTCCAGCTATTTGTTCTTGTAGTTTTGGGTCAAGTTAGTTTGTAGTGTGTGCCAAGATTTTCGTTTTTTACTTTTTATTTCAGCTCCCCCGTCGTTCCTGACCCACCTCCCTACCAAGCTTATTGCGTATGGCCACATTTGTAGCAACCGATTTTTTCTTGTGCTTCTTCTTCTGCTTTATATGTGTTGGGTTACATTTTCATGTATATTTTGATGATTTCTTGTTGTTGACTTTTATGTTGGGTTATCCTTACTTAGAGTGCCTTCCCCATTCGGCTGTTTGGTCGCTCGGCGAGGCGACTTAAAGCACACAGGGATACCCACGACCCCACACACATACACACTCACACACACAGATACTCAAGTACATATGCGTATTCGTTTAGACTTTTCATATTTTACAGTTGTTTTCTTTCGACTGAGGTGATTTACTGGCTCCTACTTAATATATTATATATACATATTTTTCAGTTTATACAGAGCTCAGGAATTACAACTGTTGAGCTTAGTGGTAAATATAGAATCAGCTAACAGCGTAAAATGCAGTTTTAGTTCTTTTAATAAACGATGGATATGTATTTAAATAGATATGCGACCAATTTGTTTCTAAAATTATTCAATTTAAAAAAAGGCAACTCTCACAAAAATCAAATTTTCAATATTGCTCAAGGAAGACCCATTATTTTGTAGAAATTTGATCTGATTACTTTCAGCTTCAACTGTAGCGCATTTTTATTTCGTCCTTAACCAAGTACTTCACAAAAAAAGCTACTCAATTTCTTTTTCATTTGTCAGTTAAATATGAGATTAGTGTTTATACACATGGCACAGTCAACAACAACTCGACCTGCTTCCTTTTTGCCGAATTAAGTTTTTCTTTATATGATTTTGAGTTTCTGTCTTCTTCTTTTTTTCATTTTTAGGTTTTATATGAGCTACAAATTTTCATTTCCCTTTTTTTTCCGGGTAGGGGCCACATTTGTTGTTCAAATGTTTTTGCCATTTAAGCAAATTGAAATGTTTGCAAATGTATATATGTGAGTGGGTGATTGCTTGTGTGAGTGTGCGTATGTGTGTGTGTTAGGTCAGAATGCCTTCCTCTCCATCTTAAAATCATTTTAATTAGAATCTCTCTTTTTTTTGCAATATCCGAAAATGGTACATTTTAATTAAATTGTTTACTCATATCAAAATTGTAGAAGGTTCTCAGAATCAGGACAGAACGTTCCTTAATGAACCTTATCCAATTTTAAATTTAAGCTGCTATTTATCGGCTACCAGCTGATTTCTGGCCGTTTGCCGCCGCTTTGCGCCGCAGTATCTGAAGTGCAATGCAATTGCCATAAATTGCGAGTTTCCCAGGAGATGGCAGAGTGAAAATTGTTCACAAAATTTGTGCTGTTGCAGGCAGCATGCCCTATTTTGTGGCATCGAGAATGCAAAAATGCCAATCGAAATGCGATCAACGTGCGCCATTTAAAACACTGCTCTTAGCACACACACACACTCGCATACACACACGCACACACACACGCATACACACACACACGCACTGAAATACAGGCACTTAATGCGCCTAATTGTATTGGTAATGCACATGAAGGCATTTAATTATGGTCCAGCTTATCTGTGTGTACGTGCTCGTGTGACTGAGTGTGTGTGTGTGTGTGTGTGTGTGCGTCGTCCTGTCTCTGGTGTGATTAGCCCATACAAATTGCCACAGTGTCATTTGTTACACAATTCAACTGGCTCGCGCTCAGCAACAAAGCGCTGCAACAATGCGTTGCAATGTCAACTACATTTAATTTATTTGCTTGCCACAAAAACACAAACAACAACAATTTCCAACACATGCAACAACAGCACTTTGTGTTTATATTTTAGCTTAATGTCCAAAAAACTTTCAGTACATCAAATATTTATTGTATTGCCTCAAAGAAATACAATAGAGCGGTGTGAGAAAAACTTTTGTTTTGAATTGAAAAAGAAATGATAAATCAATAAGACAAAAAACACACCTCTCCACAAAAACAAAGAGTATATTTAAAAACCTGTAACAATGTTTACATAGAAATTAAGCCAAACTATGAAAATAAATCGTAAAATACATTAACATATGTTAAATAAATATACAATGCTGGGAATGAATGATTCCATGTGTGTAATATAAATTTGTTTATGCACATTTTTTGTTTGATATTCAATTCTTATAAATATTAAAAAAAAATTACTCTAATAAGTGCGTACTTCCTAACTATTACAGTTATGATATATTTATGACCTTCAAAAGTTTAAAACAATGCCAATTTTAAATATATTTCGATCAGGCAAAGGGTGTCCAATATTTTTCTGTATGTTTGTTTGTATGTTAATTTGTAGTTAACTGTACATAAATCGGGGCCCAAGGATATTAGCTAATATATATGAGGATAGTTTATTACCTGAAATTTAACGAGTCGGATGCAAATTCATAGATTTTTTTGATGTCGTAAGTGATTTATAGGATAAATGAGAAAGGTATTCTGAACAAACTTCGACTTAACCCAAATACTGCACTCTGCAACCAATGTTTTTACCAATTTTGTTTACCATTTTGGAAATAAATGCGAAAGTGCCAATCAAATTGACAAACTACATGCAGACAATGAAAAGAAACACATTTTAAATTGCAAGAGTAGCTGGAAAATGGCCAACAACTCGATTTATTTAGCTATGAACAAAACCAGAGCGTTTACCATAGATATAACTTTGTTGCTATTAAATTAATCGATTTAATTGAAGACTGCACAATGGCAGCGACAATCAAGGGGAAAGTTTCGACTGGGCCAACTTATTTTTCAGTTTGTTTACAATTGAAATTCGCAGGGTGCAGGTGCAGGTGCAGGGTGCAAAGGATGCAATCGAAACAATCAGCTGCAAGTTATCTGTGTCTGCCTGGAGTTGAAGGTGAAGCTGTTATTGCTGCTAGTAACCTGAGGATGCCCCACAGCACTGAAAGTGCACAAAATGTTGCACATTGTAGATAATTGAGTGGATTGCATAGTTGCCCCTAGCGCTGCGCGATGCTGCACTCTCTTTTTCAAAAGGTGGCCACCTGCAAAATAAATAACTAACAATGCCTCCGGCATCCAAGAATCTTCCATCGCTGTCGTTTTGTAAATAGTGTTTGCCTCCAAGTGAAATGCAAACACATTTAGTTTTGAGTGCAAATCGAGTTTGAATCCGCTCAAAGCAACTGCTCTTGCAACAGAGTCACCGACAGAGATCACACCCATTCCCGTTACTTTAATATCCAACTGCAGAGTGAGCTTCTTGTCAGAGTTGGTCTCTTCTGCATTATAAAACTGATAAAAGTTTTAAATTGTTTGCATGCCTCAAATTGTGGCAGGTACACTGGGGGAAAGCATTTATATCTGTGTATATCATCTGTGGACTTTATTCAGCTTACAGTACTTATTTTGTATGGCATCTTAAGCTTTGTAGCAGGAGCTGAGGCAAGCAATTTAGAGACAGATTCTTGCAACTATTTTATATAATTGGTATATACTTATTTATTGCCATATTTCGATGCACACGTATTGTGCATCAGCTCTCAAGTCACTCAAAACTCTTTTGTTCTAGCAAACTGTACTCAAAGAAGCTCTACCTGTCATCGATTTAATTTTTTAAAATTTTAAGAAAATCAACAATCTATATTTTATCATATAAATGGAAATATCATACAAATAAAACATAATTTCTGCTGTTATAATCGCTATCTTCTCTGTGTATCACAAGTAACTAGCTAGAATACTGCTGTCTCGTACTTCTGAAGGCCTAACAGCGACATATTCAATTAAATATGCAGGAAAAGTGCACATCAACTGAATTTTCTGTACTTTTGTTGAGAAGCAGTTGCGTAAGTCGCAAAGTTGCGACGAAGACAGCAAACACAACTAATTTCATATGCCTTGTAGCCAATTTGAACAGCGCGGAGCTTTTCAAGTTGTGACAGCGAAAATAATGTGGGCGAAACCATGAATTATGCACTTGAAAATAAGTTTGGCGATGCGAAATTGGAACTCCTGTGGCTGGCAGAAACCTAAAACCGGCAACCATATCCGCAACCGAGCAGCAAATCATTCACAAATGGCCAGCGGAACATATGGCCAGTGGGCCAACACATTTGGAGAGTGCGGCATACACACTACCCTCCACCCCTCCCCCATCCCAACTGGTTGGCCCGCCAGCCACGCCTTTCTGCTTTGAAAGTTTTGCGATGGCAATTTGCAAATAGACGCACAGACAACAACAAATTTAGTGCCATTTAATGTTGCAAAATGCGTGCGTGGCTCATAATAATTCATAAGCAACATTTTGCGATGGCAGCGAGTGTGTTTGGTGGAGTGCTATGTGTGTGTGCGTGTGTATGTGTGTGTGCGTGTGTGTGTGTGAGGAGCATTGTATATATTTCATAATCAACGCGTTAAGTTGAAAGTAATGCATCAAAATTGTGTTCAGCCATTCAGACAATAACAACAATAACTTGAACAGAATCGACTTCCAGCAGAATGCTGCAAGTGCCCAACAAAATAAATAAGAATTTTCTGACACAGATGGAGTGCAGCACAAATGGATAGTCAAGACTGGAGTCAAGTGATCTTTGGCAAAGCCAGTCGAAAAGCCACACAAAATATTACGTATACGTAGCGTTGTCTGACTTTATTTTTAACCAGGATGTATATTTGTTTGCATATATGTTTGTATTAAGAAATCAGATGATTTCTCACACTCAATAATGCAAAACTACAAATTTCAATATGTATTCTTGTTAGTTCCTCAAAGGAGTTCGATTCAAGAAGTTTTATAACGATTGATTAACGATATAATATATGTGCGTTGGTTTGTGGTTTCTGAGACCAATGCTAACATAAAGAAGAGTAACAACGACGATCCCTAGACAACAACGATACCGAGACGACGAAGAGCAACGAGAGCGAATTCGCAAGACGGCGAATCTGATCGAGGATGAGAAGCGGCGAAGACGACGACGACGACGACGTGACAACGACGAGAGAGTTGCAGTTCGGCCTTTGCCGGAATAGGTTGTGATAGCTGTGCCTCAAGTCGAGTTGAACGAGTGAACGAGTGGAAAGAAGCAGACTTTACTGTTACAAACTATTAGCGATTATTATTATTATCTTATATTAACCAATTAATACCGTTTATGTAATGAAACCCCCACATATGTATGTATTTATGAGACTTTATATTATTTATCAAGTTGTGCCGAGATTTTTCTGTTGACGAATTTCGAAACACGTGCAAGCAGTTATTGGCAATAACGTTCTTAATTAAAAAAGGTCACTTTGCAAGTACCGCATCATAAAATGAAAAGCTGAAAATGTGAAATTCGACAAAATCAAAAAATGTGGGCATCATGAAAGTGAAATTATAATTAATAAATCCATCATCATATTGTGTGCTCGTCTGCTTGTGTGACCCGAACGACACCGCACCGTGTGGACCGCCGTGCCACCCTGTGACACCCTGTGGCTGCAATAAAATGCATGAAATTTGCATAGCCTGCTTGCAGGCGTTTCATGCATCAGATGTGTTATGAATTTCAATGCAATTTCAGCAACAGCCACGAAAAATCAACAAAAGAACTGAAGAGAAAAACTTAAAAAAAAAATAAATAAAATCAAAGTAAAAACTCAGCGCTGACGATGGCGAATTGAATGCGTTTTTCCAACGTTGCAGAAGTTATGAAGGCAACTGGAACTGCAACAACAGCTTCTATAATTGTGTGTGTGTGTGTGTGTTTTTGTGTTTGTGTTTGTGATAGTGTGTGTGTCGGAGAGAGTGAGTGAGGCGACATGGAGTTCTTGACGCCGTCGCTGACATTTTACATTACATAAACGTATTTATGCAAATGTGCTGTGAACTGTGCTTCCCACGAGCTGTTGTTTCTGTTGTTGTTGGTGTTGCTGTTGTTGTTGTTGTTTTTGTTGTTATGCTTGTTGCCCACTAACTGACTGGCTGAGTAACTCGCCTCCTGTTCGTTGTTCGCATTTTCTTTTTGGGGCAACGTTTTTGTTGTCGATGCGCCATATTTGCATGCATTTTAAATGACTCGGGTATCAATTTTGACATATCACTTGACAGCTTAAAAAGGTTTATGTATTTATACAAACGAACAGGCGAAACATGTGTCTGTGTGTGTGTGTGTGTATGTATGCAGAGCGAGATGGAATCATCAGCAAAGAAGGAGAGGGAACGAATGCGAAAGAGTCAGCTCGCCTCTGTATACTTTATAATAAATGACTATAATAGATGTCTTCATATCCTATCATTTAATTATAAAATATGTCTACAAATTAAGATATCCCCCTCGATCTACTTTGCAATTGTTTATTTCAACTATGGTGTGGAAATATATATTTTAAAGTTTTTAAGTGCCAAATATGAATCTAGTTTATAAATAATTCTTCTGCTCAAATACATATTCAAACAGAAAAACATTTAAAAAATACGATATAATTTATATATATGATATGTGTGCTTTATAAATATTTATACAAAGTATAAATAGAAGATATAATTTTTAGTATATGTTTTGATGTTTGCAGTGGATATCTCTTAGTCCAGCAATAAAATGCATTTTCACTTGCGTTTATTTATTTGCTGTGTCCTTGGACATAAAAAATACGTATTTTAAATTTATTGCTTCATTAAAGCTTAATACCCCAAGGCATGTGTGCACACACATGTGTGTATGTGTGTATAATATATATTTGGATTGTTCCTTATGTGTTTGTGTGTGTGTGTGTGTCAGGTAAATATTAACGAGTTGGGCACACATTTTTCCATTGTTCGTTCGGTGCTGTTTACCGTTGTTGTTTTTATCGTGTTTTTTTTCTTAATTTGTTGTTGTTGTTGTTGTTGTGGGGCAGTTAGCGCTGACCAATTCATTTAAAACGCATTTTGAATTAGCCCACAGATGATTTATTATATTATTGAATATTTAATAGACCAATATGTATGTAGATACATAAATATAAGTAGGTATGCGTGCAGGTGTTATTCTTATTGTTATATGTATGTATGTCATTTTGCTGTCATTATGAGGTTTTATTGTTATAAATTGTAAAACGCATGTTATTTAAAGCATTTTACAAGCTTCATGCATCCCATAGAATAGCAATAGAATTATGCAAAGTGACAGTTAAATGTTAATTTAATTGTAAAGTTAATTGCATTATGAAGGCAACGCAATATATATGTATATATATAGAGAGAGAGAGAGTGAGAGTGAGAGAGAGAGAGATGGAGAATAGTTGTCAGTGTTGGAGATTTTCATGATATATTTGCGAAAATGCATTAATCTGATAAATATTTATATTTTGATTTATATGGCCAAACTGCTGTGAATTAATAATGCGAGAATAATTTACACGATTATTTATTAAATTGCGTTAATTAGTTAATATAGTTTTGCAGTATTAAGCTGTCTAGCTTTAAGAGCGCAACAAGAGATAAATTACATCAAAAACCAACTCCAATTCAGTGGCCAAGATCCGAAGCTCGTCAATAATTAAATTTACTGGGTAAATAAAAGTTCAAGTGGCCGCCTTGGCACTGCTCAAATGTCCGCTGCTCATCTGCGTGTCTCAGCTCTTCCTGACAACCAAAAAAAAAACAAAAACAACGTCAACCCCCGGACCGATTGTCCACAATGTCAAAGGCCAGACTTCACTCTCCAGCTCCCTCTCTCTCTCTCAGTCTCTGGTTTGGCTTTCTGTGAAATTGCTTTTATTAGCGTATAAATCAACAGTGCAAAAATCGTAGCATACTTTCTAGCGCTGCTCCGTTTCCATTGCTTCCATTCCACTCGCTGGCAGACTGTTTCAATTAAATTTATGCGTCATTTTAAGTTGTTTACAAGTTGGCAGCACTTGATAGATGGCAAGATGGTAGAGAGAGAGAGAGAGAGAGGGAGAGAGCAGTGGCCTGTGCCAACTTAATGCAATTGTTATTGGCCATGCTAAAACAGCCTCAAGATTTGCACTTGAAACTGCATGAAAAGGTCAAATGTCTGTTCAGCAGCAGAATAGTCAATTTTCATATGGCTCCAGTCACGGTACGCCACTCTTACTATGTGCTGCACATAATAATAAAACTATAAATTAAATTAACTCATAAAAATTCCATGTGCATAAAAAGGAAGAACAGTCCGAATAATAACTGTCTTGTTGTTGTTGTTGTTGCTGTTGTTATTGTTGTTGCTGCAGACAAGGGGCTATCTATCTATTCTGTGAGTTAGCCAGCGTTCCTAACTGCCCGCCAGAGACCATTCCATTTCATTTTTGGGCATCCGCCGCCCTTTCTGTCCCATCCGACTGAACTGCCCTTTTATGGGCATACATATAGGCGCTTTGGCTTGTAAGTAGCATGTAAGTCAGCTCGGAGAGCACATGATTTAAATTCTTGTGAGCACGCCAAGCCAAATGGACAGTGGAACCGAGGAACCGAGGAACAGTGGAGCAGTTGAAGAGGAATGGAGTGAGATACTTGGCCAGTGGGTTTATGTGTGTATTTATGTATGTATGTATGTATGTATATATAAAGCGTCAGCATGCATATTTGATTTGATTTCATTGCCAGCCTCGCCCCGCAGCGCAGCAATGAGAACGCGATGTGCCTGTAAATATTTATTAATGCCGTGGAAGTTTTTTTTTTGTTTTTTTTTGTTTTTTTTTGTTTTTTTTTTTTTTGGTGAGGGGAGGGTTATAAGTAGATGCGATTTGTTGCTGCGGGGAAGACGGCTTTGATTTTATGGCACGCCGAGCAAAAATGAGATCAATAAAAAGATGGCGAGCGAGTGGGAAAGTGTGTAACTGTTCTATATTACTTTTATTGACTGTAGATTTACTCAAGCTGCTTAAATTCGAGGCTTTGCTTATAAGAATAATCTAAAATGGATGGCCTGCTGTGCCTTAGTGAACATTTGATTATCCTTATAATAAGAGCACCTGCTACTCTTTATTCATTTTTCAGTTTGTTCTCTTTAGTGTTGTCTCTTTAGAGATGTCTGCAGTTCCTTAATCAGCATTCTCTTCATTTTTATACGCAATTTTATCAGTATTATTAACTCTTTATTTTTCGTATACTTGCGTTCACAGTCTGCAATGGCTTTCTTTTCGTACTCAAGTTTCTGATGATTGGAATATTTTGACTCCATTGTCGAGCTACATCCCCTTGTTTTGTTGGCTAATTTTGTGTGCACAACAAATTCAGTGGAACTCTGATTTAAAAATCAGAGTAAAAGGTGTAAATGAAATTTGAAATTTAATAAACTTTTACAACACACAGAAAAACAAGTCAGTATAACATTGGATGACCAACTACAAAAATAACACAAGTCAGAGCCAGCAATGATGACGTTAAAAGCAATTACAAGAGACCAAATGAAAGCTGCACAATCAAGCCCACTTCCCCGGTGCCACCTCAACTAACTTCTAGCTCTCATAACAGCAATGTGCATGCAAATGCAAATTGCACACTGGCATACGCTGCGTATACGTAACGCCAAATGCCAGCACCGCGAGCGAACAACTAAAACAACAACATCGGTAACGAAAACAAAAACAAAAACAAAAACAACAAAACAATAGCAAAATAGTTTTGTGTTGCGGTTGTTTTCAGTGGCTCTGGAGTTGACGGAGGATGGCGGGTGCCGGTTGCTGAAGGAGGGTGGTTGCTGAACGACTAAACGACAACTGGATCAACAGCAACAACAGCAAAAATGTTGGCAATTACACCGCAGTAGTCGTACTCCAAAGCAAGGCCACCAACAGCAGCACCACCACTAACCATCCAACACCCAGCACCCACCACCCACCACCAACACCACCCAGCACCATCATAAGCAGCACAAGCCACGCCATCCAAGTACTCGACTATGCCACAACTGCGAGAATCGCCAGAGTTCCGTGCTGTAAAATGCAGTTTCTTATGCGTGTTTCAAAAATGCATAACACTCTTCAATGACAGGAAGGGAACTTAGAGCTACGAAGAACTTTGAATACCCTCACAGAAAACATTAGTCATAAATGCAAAAAATAACAGAAGCTGCTTTGTGTTGTAATTTTTTAAAGAAAACAAACATTAAAAAAAATATATGTATTAACTGACCTAAGGTCAAAGAAATGGAATTTCTGCTCAGTATTTGCTGACTTCAATAACTCTAAATATTACAACAAAACAGTTTCACATTAAAGTAGATTATCTTCATATAAACAAATCAACACTCATAAAATGTAACAATTAAATTCGTCGGTAGTTGATGAATGCAACTTGCTGTAAGTTGTCGTCAAAGGAAGTTTAAGGAACATTTTTAGACATGTGGAATACGGCTTTGGAAACATGATAGTAATCATATACAAATTTAAGCTTAGATCAAATTACCAAGTTAATTCTGTAACTGGCAACGCAAATTGGTCTCATGTGATATAAACATACAACTTTCAGGCCACTTAAAAAAAAGTATTCCATATCGAACTGCTTGTATTATTAATAATGAATAAATAAAAGGGATATGTTAATTTAAGTAATTGAATAAATTGCTTATCTTTGTTTCGAGAATTTCGATTTTTCAATGAAATGATTGAAGTCCTTAATAATCCTTAATATATTAAATTGTAAGCGAATGCGTATAGAAACGCATGGCTTATTCATATAATCAAGATTGATATTTATTTGTATCTATTACATGGAAAACAATTAGTGATGTATTCAGCAAAACGTGGAAAGATGCAACTCCGATAGCAACAAAAACCACAGCGCAAAAGCTACAGTAAAATAAAAAATACAATTTAGAAAGCTGGCATCAAATCATAATAATTTCATACCAAACAGAAAATGACTTGCGGAAAATGAGATAAAATAAAAACTGAAAAGCAAAAAAGAAAACTCCAAAATGGAGACTAAGCAACGTAGCGATGACCTGTACATAAATTATTAAATACCTGACAAAATGTGAATTGCTATCATATCATATAAAAATAAAGATGTGTAGCAAAGTCATACAAGATATTTTCTATTAATATTGTATGACATGGAGATGCAGATGTGGCATGCCACAGGCTCGCTCCCCGCTAGGGTATGCATAAAGCCAGCAGCTACTGTCAGCTATCGTATATAAATAAGCTGGCAAAATAATAGAAGCAGGCAACAGGGCGAAGACTGTGGCTCAAACTCGGATTCCATTTGTGTGCATTTCAGTTTCTGTTTAAATCAAGAACTGGATATATTCGTTACCCCCGCTGTTGCCAGATCTTGACAATCATTCGGGCTGACAGGATGTGCGCTTCAGTGCGTTGATTGTGAGTTGAAAAGGCTAACAAAATACAAATACCAATATATGTTGCCAATGACAGAGCCGATTCCTGCGCCACATTTTGAGCCTGTCGAGGGTCAGCGTCTGGCATCTCCGATTGCTTTTCCTGTGGCTGCAAGTTGAGAAAACAGCTAATTGAATTTATGCGACGACGTCGAGCTGACAACTTCCTGCAACAACAACTAACTAGCAACAGTTGGCAACGTGTTAATGCAGGAACAAAAACAGAAAAAAAGAAAAGAAGAAAGATATGACATAGCCCTCCTTGCTTCCTTGCCACATCCGGGCTGCTCATTAAGCATATGGCAAAAGTGGCAGCAACAAGGTGTAAATACGCTTGCCAACCCCATATTGTTGATGCCGCTGCTATTTCTGTTGTCGTTGTTGTTGTTGTTGCGGCCGTGTTATTTTTTATGCCCAGCTAAGGGAAAATTAAAAAACACAATGTTGCGACTCCTTTTCTTTGCGGCTGTCTGGTGCCGCCTAGCGAAGCCTTTCTGTTCTTGCTGGTGCCCGCTGTCTGCCATGACAATTTAAATGCCTGTTGTCTGCGTGTTGGCTTGAGGGCGTTGGGGGGCGTGCCAGGGGCAGCAGGGCGTAACTGGCAGTGGTAAGTAATAGCTGCCATTTGCTGCCAGACTGCGGTCTGCAGCCTCCCGCTGAGCTGCTCGTTCTTGCTTTTCATAAACCATCCTGCTGCCACATGCTGCATGTACATATCCAATTCCACTGAATTCCATGTAATTACAAATGTTGTCTGGTTTGCAAGGGAAAATATGAATTTAGCAGACGCTTAGAACTTTATTGCCAGGTAACAACAAGAAAGCAGAATAAATACTGAAATACATTACAAATTTGAACTATTTGCAGAAAGCAATTCCAAATTTTGGGATGCGTCACTTAAAACTCAAAACTCTGTCTAAGTGTTTAAAGACGAAGTAATTAAATTTTCAACAGTCTGTTAGTTTATTCAGCTCAGATTCAAAGACACAAAGTGTTCTCTAAAGTGTTCATCTTTTGCTGAATGTCAACTTTTTTGCTGGGAGTATTTTAAACTAAAAGCTTATTTTAAATAGATTTTAATGGCAGTGTGTTTTAGTGTTATCGTTTCGCAGAATGTCAAAGCAGCAATAAAAAATGCATTCAATTATTCAGAATATGCATTAAGAATGCACAAACTGTTAGTCACTGACTCTGTGCTATAAAGTTGAGTTATTCTGATATGATGTTGATATGCTTTGATATACCATGACGAAGGTTGGGTTAAAACGGTTGTCAACCTGCAGGTTGACACACATAGGCCATGTTTGGCCCATTGCGATTCCATATGGGATCTAGCTGGGATCTCTCCCACACTCGTCTAAGACATCTTATGTATCTTATATCTTATAAAGATTTCAACACCCAGTTGCGTTTATAAGTTTCGCTATATTAGCCGGTACTTCCGATAAATATAATTTCCGTGAAAAACTAAGTTTAACAGCGATTTTGCTGTTACTGTAAATATTTTACACCAGCACATCATATATTTAGATATGTAAAGGAAATAAAAATAAATAACTATAAAGCTTAATTTCCACTCATATTTATAAAATGTAAACTTAAATGACGTTAAGATCCAAATAAAAATTGATAAAGTGCGCTGCACAATTTGTAAGCATCCAAATGCTGGAGGATTTTTGGCAATTAGGTCGCAGCACTAAAATGCAACGGGCCAAGTGCCAAAAGCCCAATAATTCACTATAGGTCCGCAGCAATTGTGTGTTGAGGCAGTGGTTGGGCGGTTGGGTGGTTGGGGGTTGGGTGGTTGGGGAGGGTAAGTTTTTAGCGGGCTGCTGTCTAACACAATGGCAGCTAATAATAAATTAATTGAGCAATTGCATTTCTGGGTTATTGGACAATTGATTATTTTTTGGGGCACTGCGCGCTGTGAGCTTTCTCTTATTATTTATGGATGATGGCACTGCCACTTTACACTGGCCACCCCCCTCAACCCGTTCCCGTTCCCATCAACCGTTTTACCCTCTGGCAAATCCAATCAGCGAGCGCTACCTAATATTGGACAATCTTCGTCATATTATTGAGGCGGGCAGGGGATTGCATAGGTTTTTGCCAGTTAACCCACTAATTAAAACTAAGTGGCGGGCGTCGGGAAACACGTTCCAACCTCGACTAACCCAGCGACGCCCAATTACACTTTCGCTTAATTTTTTAGCTCGTCGTGCGCGTTGGTGTCAGTGCCAGCCCTTGTGGCACCCAATCCTAAATTTGACATTTTGACAGCGTGGCAAGTTTACAAGCAACAACCAGCAACGTCAGAAACAACAACAACAACAACAACAACAGCAACATCACACATTACGCATACGGCGCATTGGGGTGCCGGATTCTAATTTGCTTACGGGCATTAGGCCAAAATTTTAACTGCGCCCCCGGAAAACACTAAAACTGAGGTGAGAAAACGTGTGTTTGTGTGTGTGAATGTGTGTGTGTGTGTGTGAATGTGTGTGAGTGTGTGCCTTGTGTTGTTAGGTTGAAATCAGAGTTGGAGGTCGGTTTGAAAACTGTTCAAGTTTCTGGGAGCTGCGCAGTTTTAAGGTTTTATTAGGGTATCCTGTGCTTGTTTTAAATGAGTTCAGCTAATTGATGTTTGCAATTTACACGCTCTATTTATTTATATAAATATATATGTTGAAACTAAAGTCTCATCACGTTGTCATACTTGCCAACGGGCTTACATACATATATGTACATATACATACATACATATACATATACATACGAGTATATTAGCGACCTTATTCAAAAAATGTCTACACACTTAGTTTCTTTAAGTTTCTGTTGGCTGATTGATGGCCCAAGGATGTGATGTGATTTAAAACATGTTAATATATTTACACACTTGTATTCCATAGTATATGTACTTCGAATTTAAACTAGTCATTGCATTTTCAAATGTGGCCTTAACTTTTTCTGTAGAAAACATTGATTTCACTATTTATTTGATCAACATCGACAGATAAGAAGTGGTGAATTTGTCATATGCAATTTAATTAAAATTTATCATTGACTTTTTATTTTTATACTATTATACCAAAAAGGTATAATAGGTATAATATGGAAAGTATCCTCAAAAGTTAAAATGTCTTGGGTTTGGTCCTAAGTCCACTACGGAGCTAGAAAACCGCGAAAATCGATTTTAGCAAATCGATAAATCCACATATCTCTTACAATTTAATGGATACAGTCACAAATTTTGGTTGGTAGGTTGTTGGCGAGGTCCTTGAAAGTTTGACATGTGCCACGCCCCGACCCTAAAATTTTAAAATGGCTATATCTTCCGTAGTTTTTGAGTGGGGAACGTCAAATTTGGTAGTTATATTACTGGTAATCGCCTTTAAGAGCCGATAACAAATTGGTGATGCCACGCCCACGCCTGCGCCTATAATCGACAATTCCGATTGTAATCGATAACTCCCATATCCCCCGCAATTCAAGTTAGTTAGTTACCAAACAGCGTAGGAAGATTATAAGGAAACTTCTCCATATTTTTTTTGGGCACCGCCTACTCGCAACCCTTAAGTCTCGAAAAGCCCACATCTCCGGAATTTAAGAGTGAAAGTAGCTTATACAATTATTTGTGTCTGCTCTCCCCGTCTAATTCTGCTCACCGTCTTTAAAAGCCACGCTCACTTATATGCAAATCATATACATATTTATAAGTAGAGAATTAACAGTATTTCTTGACTGCACACAAATTATGGTATAATAGTATTTCGCTGTCGGTTACGTCCGACTGCAACGTTCTATCTTGTTATTTAGTATATTTGCAGCTTAAACTTGAGTTAAGATTAAACTATACTTTTGTGTAGTCAAGTGCTTAGTTCTTACAACTAGTATTTAAAATTCAGATACACATACATAAGGTGGCACATTCAGGGACGCCCGAACATTAACTCACAACAGTTAAGTATGCACGCTGTCACCTTGTGCGTTTGTATTCTGACAAATGGCGCACGTTTTACATATGTATAGTTGCAACCTCCCTCCTGCCACCTCACAACCGCACGGCAACCCAGCGAGCAGCACATACACTTTGTGTAAATGTAACACAAAATGCCGCAAACGTGTGCGTGGCAAATTTGTAAAGTGCAAAATTTATGCGTAATGTGAGGGCGTTACCCGAGACCAGCCCCAGAAAGTTGCTGCTGCGGCTTACAACTTTGAAGAGGCCTGGTAACGACGACGCGACGCGACGTCTCCGACTCCGTCTCCATCGCCGTCTCTGTCGCCGTCGCCGTCGCCGTCGCTGTCGGCAGCGAAGTGCCAAAAAGTTGCAGTCAACGGCAACCCAAAAATATGTAACTGTCTAGCCTCAGTGTGTGTGTGTGTGTGTGTGTGTGTGTGTGTGTGTGTGTGTGTGTGTCTGTGCGTGAGTAGAAAATGGCTGTGTGTTAGTGTGCGTTTAATTTTCTCGCCAAACTAAAATGTTTTTTGGTAGCAGCTAACATCGAGTCTTTTTTCTACGCGCTTCATGCAAATATTTGTTAGCTCTATGGCAACCCAATGGCAGCAAAAGGTTAGCAAAATAACTTTATACGCGCCGCGTAAGCGCAACAAAAAGCTACGCAAATACACGCACACACACATACACAGGCACCCACACACAGGCACACACAGGCACACACATATGTGTAGGCTGGGTGCGTGAATTTGGATTTTGGTAAAATTCATTAAAGTTTATGTTTGCTTATGTTTCAACAGTTTTACAACTACCCGCCCACATTTATACACATTTATATAAATATGTGTGTATGTGTGTGAGTGTGTGTGTGTGTGAGTGAGACAGATAACAACAAAAACAATGTCGATATCTGACTTTTAGGGCCTGCCTTTTTACGCTTAATGTGTTAAAACTAATTTAAATTTATTTCATTCGTGTAAATTTGCCAAGATGCTGTGGCAGACAGAAAACATTTTGCGGGCCTCTGTCATGTGCCCCTTTATTTCCTATTCCCTCTCTATTTCTATATCTTTTTGTCTCTTTCTCTCTCTGGCAGAAAGGTCGTAGAGTCGGCGTTCAAGGGGTTAATAAATAAATTACGTATACGTGCACATAAATTGTTGTTTTGGGCAAAGCCAAAGTTCATACTGCAAAAAGGCAACAACAGCAACAGCAACAACAACAACAACAACAGCATCAGGTCAGGGGTAAATTAAGAGCGAGAAACTGAGGGATGAGCGGGTCATGATTGGCAGCTATTTGTGTGCTGAATGTGCCGTTAAATTAGCCAAATTACGATGAGATAGAAATTCTTGGCTTATTTGCTTAGTTTTCGGCACAGCCAAAAAATAAAAAAATATGCAATTAATTTTTCAATGTGTCAGTTTTGCTTGTACTCAACTAGGACGCAAGTTATTTTCGATTTTTTTTTTCTCTGTTAAGCATGTCTCCTGCTGGCGTATTGTTTATTTACGACCAAAGTGGCATGATCGAAGAAAAAATAATGGCTGGAAATATGCATAAGTGTTGTAAGACCCACTTAAACAATCGAGTTTTTCGTAGTTTGCCAAAATAAGGCAAAGAACTGAAAAGAAAGCTGATGAAAGAGCATGCAAAAATATAGGCTATAAGTAAATTGGATTTGAGCTGATTATAATCTGACTATAATAGATATATTAACATATACATTTCGAATATGTTGCACATTTACTCTTAATACTGCTTTCCGATTACTCTTCCCAAATTTCATTTATTTAAAAAGATACTTGCGGATTCTTCCAGTGGCTGCCACGCAAGCTCTTTCTACATCTAAGCTACACTTGGACTTGGTCAGGAGAAAGCCAAAGAATTGTTTGTGGATTGTTGTATTTTTTGTTGTTGTGCGTGCAACGTTCGAATACTTAAATATGCAAATAAAGCATTGAAATTTTGGTTGCGTTGGCAATTTAATTAAATATGAGGTAAATACATTTGCTGTCTACCATAAAGAGGACATGCACAAGAATTGCATGCGACGGAGGCAGGCACGACAGCTCTTTGTGTAGACGAGTGAAGGCAGCTCCGGGGCGATGGGGAAAGGCGGGGACAAAGAGGCCGAAGACAAACAAGCGGAGCAAACAGACAAACTAGTTAAAGTGTATGAGCGGAGCAACCGGTTTGTTTGGCAGACAGGCCACAGGCAAAAGCAATGGGAAAAAGCAGCAGCGGCGAGTCAAGTGGCAAGTGGCAAGTGGCAAGTGGCTGGTAAATGGGGAATGGGGAATGGGCAAAAATGGGGGCGTGACCCCAAATGACACAGACAGTTAAGTGAAAGCGTTGAGCGTTGACACGCAATACACAAACAACAAAAATAACTGTAACAACAATAACAAGATACAGTTAAGCCTGCCATGTTTTTTGGCCAGACCGAGTTCCGTTTCACATTTAATTTCATTTGGCAACTTTGTCGTGCGTTTTTGTTTTGTTTTTCCTCTCCATGTTTTAAATCGAATTGTACAAATTGCAAATTGTAAACATGCAATAAATTAAACAACTTGCAAATGAAATGAAATTTTACATTCACACACATTCACACACACACACACACACACATAGTGTGTGTGTGTGAATGGATAAATGAATGGAATGCTGTATGTTTAAGCCGCTGCAGATTGCCAGCTGTGCTAATGAAATTTATGTAAATTATTACAGCCTACAGAACATGCACGTACCAATCGGCGTTTGGGGGTGGGCGTGGCCTAGGAGCAGTCTTAAAGAGTGGGCGTGGTGAGCCCAGCCGAAGGCACGCAACGTATGCAGTTTGTTGCCCCCAGCGAGAAGACGCATTAAAACTAATGCTGATGCGACGTCTGAGAGATCGGCAGGATGAACAGGCCAAGAGTAACAGGACGCAAGCTGTGGAGAGAGAGAGAGAGAGAGAGAGAGAGAGAGGAAGAAAGGAGAGAGATGAAGAGAGAGAGAGACAGGAAAAAAGTTTGGCAGTGTGAGTTACAAACAGTCTTAGACTGGAGCTTATGGACAAGTCCATAAGGCCGCCCGTTAACACCTTGTAGCAGCCACGTCCACGTTGCCTAATGCCAAAGCTCAGAGCCATTGCCACAAACTGTGTCAGCAAAGCAATTCTTATACCCTGTAACAAGGCAACATCCGTTAGCTGGCCATGCTAGACTATAACAAAAAGCGTGCCGCAATCTATTTTCCCAGAAATATTGTCAATGACAAAATCAGAGAGAGAGCACCGACA
Organism: Drosophila mimica; assembly: GCA_037043585.1. Taxonomy (NCBI): domain Eukaryota; kingdom Metazoa; phylum Arthropoda; class Insecta; order Diptera; family Drosophilidae; genus Drosophila; species Drosophila mimica. Next base: position 3,331,290 of record JBAMBE010000661.1, read on the forward strand.
GAAGACTTTAACTTATGTTTTAAATATTTACGATGGAAATTATGTAAGGGGTATTTAATAGTCAATCACTCGTGCTACTTGTCAAAATGTTACTTGTTGTTGTATGTGTAAGCGCCAAGATGCTACAACCTTCTACAAGTACGGCAAACCCCAGGCACACACTGCGATGCCAGCGGTCTGGAATTGAGGTCCTGGCTGTGAGACAGTCCCAAGGGGTGTGCAAAAGTGGGAGGGAGGGCGCGCACGACTGTCTGGGTATATAGGCAGTGTGGGTGAGTATATGTGTGTGCGTGTGTGTGAGTGTGTGTGTCTGCGAGTGTGTATTTTTGCTATGTAAACGTGTTTTTTGACAGTAATAGTTTGTAATATAAATTCACACCAGCACGCCAATGCCAAACACAAGCGCAGAAGGCAACCCCTCGACGCACACATCTCTCTCTATCTCTGTCTCTACCTCTATCTCTCTCTCTCATTCTGTCACACTTACACAAACACATACAGACAACAAAGTATTTTGCTACGTGTAACAAAAAAGCCATTTAAGCATTTTGAGGTTAGCGACGCCGCCAGCGACAGCGACGCCAGCTGTGCTGCTTTCTCTTAACTTACCTTTACTGTCGTGGGGGGGGGGAGGTGTGGGTTGGTTTTACGAGTATAACCTCACAATTTTATAGCGCACACTCCATGTGTGCAAGTGTGCGTGTGTGTGTGCGAGTATGTGTTATATCCCTGATCCCTTTTAATATATAACCAAGTGTGTGTTACCTTTTGAGCCAAACTTTTTTATGGCTTTAATGCCGCACAAAACAATTTTATATAAATTAAACTAATAGAGCAGCGCTGCTGACACTGTTTTTGGGACTAGTGTTGGTTAGTTCTATTATATTTGGCCTCCTTTATGACATGGCAAACCAACTGCACAACTCGCAATTCCATTTGCTGCATAATTGAAAATTCTTTGGCCGCGAGCTTATCGCATAATTTTTATATGCAAGTGATTGCCTTAAACACAAAATCCGACATATATGTATATATGTATGTTTATATGAGATGGTCAACGTTTTGGGCCCAGTACGATCCCATTGTTGATGATGCACATTTCATGTTAATGCAATTAAGTTTTAATTGTTGAATTGTTGATCTTAACGCATGATTTCATATTTATGCGCATTAATGCGAATCGCTGCCAAGCGAATGTCGTCATTTTCATTCTCTTTTTTTGATGTTGCTGCTGTTTCCGCTGTTGCTGTTGCTGTTGCTGTTGGTGTTGCTGTTGGTGTTGGTGTTGCTGTTGCTGTTGGACACATCGTTGTCATTGTAATTGCGCCTCGATAAACATTACAGTTAAATGTCGCATTTATTGTAATTACACAATTTTGTTGCAATCATTTTTAATATGCACGCACATCGGCATTATCTTTTGTTTGCTTTAATCAACTCAATTAAAGATTCACAATTTGTGAGCGCCTTTTTAATTTACAACACACACAATTATCTAACAAATTGGCAGACATAGAACGATTTATGGCTGAGTATTAATTGCAGTTTATTATTCAAATGTGGCAAATCGAGTTAAGCATTGAAAATTATGCAAATACATGTAGTTCAAAAATATTTACCAATCAGCCAATAAATCTATAGATACTCCCGACTCTTACGAAAATAAAATGATTGACGATAATGAGGGATTCAGATATGCAAATATACTTGAAGAGTAGTTTAAAACAAATCTCTAAATTTGCATGCCCAATTAAATCAATCGAAAATCAAAAATTGTAATCTATACTAAGCTTAATTTTAACATTAAGTATTCAAGCAATCTCAAAGATATCAATTGCCATTTGTCTTGACATGATTTCAATATTTTTTCCACACCTAATTATTTCTTCTGCAATTTAATACTTTTATCGAAAACTGATGCGAGATTTGACATTTTTGCTTTAAGACTTTGTGCATATATCGCTTCATATTTTTTCCAAGAAATTTGTCATAAAACCAAAGCATTTTTAATAAAAACTTACCACACACTCACACACACACACACATACACGCACAAACTCGAGACTTTGACAAGTTTTCTAACACAACCGCAAAATGATTTTGAGTACTTGTTTGGCTGACAACCTGAAAACCTCGCAAGCACACAAATTTTCAATACCCTTCCTTAGGGTATTCGACAATTTGACAATTTTGAACCCATAAGGGAAATATGTATATATTCGGATCAGCCTGGTTATTATAGCCATGTCGGTGTATCTGTCAAGTCTCCTGACATCAAACCAATCATTTTTAATTAATCGTTCGAAGTCTATCGTTCTTCAAATCAGGGTATCTTCAAGAGTATTCCATCAACGGTTTGATGAAGATGAAAACTTCTTTTTGTTGTACAGGTTTTTGTTATTTAGGTGGCCTTATTTGCTGCTGCCGCATGCAGCAAAGCCAAAGTTTTCAATCACATGTCAAGCGTTGAGGTGACTCGAGTGCGAGGCACGTCGCCTGTTGACTTTTCGACAGTTGTCGCACATAGCTCATAAATGTAGTAGCAGGCGGTGCGCCACACTCCACCCTGCCCTCTCCCTCTCTCTTCCTGTTAGCCACAGCTGGAAAACCTTTGCTTGCCACAATTTATGTTTCAAGGCAGGAGCAAGTAGTCGCAACAGGAGAAGCACGTCGAGTACGAATATTATGCAAGCTCCGACTATTATTGTGGTTATGGGACCTAAAGATTTGCTTAGCATGTGATTAATTGTGTGGGCAACGAAAACAGCTGTCTGAATAATTAAAATTTCAGTCAAAAATCACATACAAATCTGTTTTGCCTGCCCTTTTGTGCTTGAAAATCAACAAAGGCCCAAACAAAGAAAGGGGTTTGCTCGAAATCATCACCAAAATGTTGCCCAAATTAGTGTTGAAATAAAACAATTTTCAGCCTATTTGGTTTTTGTAATATGGATATTGGTTTTTTGGGTCATTCAGCAAATGCCAATGAAAATAACACAATTCCAGTTTTATACAAATTAATTGTAAATGCTATTTCACTCTGCCATTGTTTGGGACTTTTCATGAAATACCCACTTTTTGTGGAGTACTCTGAAAAAATTTTATTTTCGACATTTCTTTTTCTTTTCAAACTAATTTTTGGTTTTGCCATAAATTGACTAAGCTAGAAGAACCTAGAAGAAAACAACAAAAATAACTTGACTATGAGATTCCCTATATTTTCATAGATTCTTCAAACACATTGTTGAAGACTTATATTTGATATGAGGCAACAAATATCTGTAGAGTACAACAATTTGCACATTTACAAGGAAACATTTGATTTTTGAAGCTGATGAATAACTCATGAGTCGCATTCGGAATTTATTAGTTTCAAATCTGTTGGCAGTTTCGATTGTCGAGCTACAAGTACCAGCTTGTAATGAGCAGCCATCAGTTGCCTAATTAAGGGACGATCCTTGAAAAAGGATATGTTATGTGATTCTGTCAGAGAGTTGAATGTTGACCAATTGTTGTGTGTGGTAAGTTAATACAAACCAAATAATCAGGTAGCTTCAAGCACTATCATTGTACAAAGTACTTCAATGTTGCTGTGCTGCCTTGTTTGCCTTGGTCAGTTAGTGTTTCTAGTCCTATTGACAGCTGGCCAAATATGGCAGGCATCAACATTAGTTAGCTTCACTTGCTTTTGGGCTCTGCGTAGACAGGGCCAGACAAACGGGCGGCAGGACAATGTAAGAGCCATCAATGCATAAACCAACAGTTACAGGCCAAATATAGTTAAGCACACTGACATCTGTTGTCGCCTGGCTTTACGCAGAGAGACAAAGATATATATAGCTCTATATATATATATATATGTATATACATAGAGAGGGAACGAGACGGGAGGAGTAACCTGCATATCCTAGCCACTGCTTGTGCTTATCTAAGTAAGTTAATATGCCATTTGAATGTTGTGATTTGAACTGTCTGTCCTCGAACTCAATGAATTTTAATTAATTAAAGTTTGCTTACCACAAATCATGACAAGTATGAATCAAGTTTTCTGTGATTCCAACTATTGTGATTCTTGTTGATGTTGTTGTTAACCAAGACAAAGTCAAATGTTTATTATTTAGGGGTTAAGTAAATTTTGATGTGGTTTCATATGCATAATTCTTGGAATTGCTACTGTTGGTGACACTCGTATCTTCTGTGTTTATTTGTGTGCCTGAAATGTAAATATTGCAACTGCTAATAATAACTGATATTGTTTTTTTTTTTTTTTTTGAGTACACAGCATGGCTTATGTATTGAGAGGCATTCAAATTTATTGCAATTTGATTGGCATTAATTGTGTAATATGAATTTAATGCAATTGAATTCCAGTTTTATATTTTCAATTGATATCTAAAATCAAATTTTAATGCTATCCTTGTTGTTATTTATTTACATTTATTCTCTCATTTGATTTAAATTCAATTACACTGTAATCTTAAATCGATGCTCAACAAAAATTGTTTGCTATTTGCATTCAAATTGTTTGATATTCATTTTGAAAATTAAATATGAATATTATAAGCTCGAAAATTACTATTAATTTCGTGTCAAATAAATAATATTCCCAGCTATCAATTATTAGAGTATCCAAAATTTAACAAAAATCTCCATATCTTTCATATTTCGATTAGTTATTTAAAATATAACAGAGGGGAGCAAACTGTTCCCTCTCCCCATCATTATATGTGGATGGTCTTGACACACATCTTTTGCATACTTACTTTGAAGCGACCAGCTCCCGAGGGAAGTTTTATCGAATTCATATTTGTTAGTTAACTGCAAACACTCAACGGCCAAAGTTCAAGTGAAAAGTTGCCAAACTACACATGAGAACGAGTTGCTATCATTGACCTCATATCATTTTGACACCACAGAAAAACCGAAAAATGTTTCAAGCCGTGACGAAGGTGAAGGTGGAATTTTAGCATCTGTTCCGAAATACTAAAGTTACTATGTGTGTGTGTGTGTGTTTGTGTGCTGCCAACATTGTTGTTCGCCACACACAAACACACACACACACACACACATACATGCTTGCACTAACATTTCAAGGCATAATCTAACACTGGCCGGGTTCTGTCTGCCTGTGAGCTCGCAGGTAACAACTGGGGGCCAAGGCATCATCATAAACGTTTATTACACCCATAAATAGGTGAGAAATTACCGTTTGTTTGGCCAGTGAGCAGCTTGCTGGCAATATTGTTGCCAAAGTCTTGGTATTTCTTATTCTTCTTCTTGATTATTTCTTGCGGTTTTCTTGTTGGGCACGTCAAAGGTGAGACGCTTAAATGTGCGAAGTGCTGTTCGCCAAATAGTTTTTACCACAGCCACAGAATTAGCAACTTTGTTGTTGCCCCAAATGCCTTTCCCTCTTACGCAATTTGTCGAAAATATTTGCAATTAAAATTTGCTTATACTCCATAAGCAACACTGTTGCGTTGGCCATCGGCAACATCAACTGAGGCAAATGAATTGAATTTTCTTCAAGAAAAGCAACATTGGCAGCTGGTCAATGGGTTTTCAGCAAGTGAAGCATGGAATGTGCAGTATAAAATAAATAAAGAATTCAATATTTATTAGTTCAGTTCAAAAGCCAATGTGTGTTCAGCTGCAACTTTGGAACTATCACTATTTGATTGAAAATATACAAGTTTTTGATAGTTAATTGGTTAACATGTATTTATATACATTTTTGTATGTATATGTATGTATGTGTATATAAATTATATTTATACCTATTGCAGCTGGCCTCTTGTATCGTAGATAACAGGCCACTAGTCATGTAGTACTAAGACTGTAACATATGTAACCTAACTATGTTATGGTTTTATATCGATAAGTTTAAAACGTAACTTTGAGCATAATGCGATTTATCTGATCTTTTAATTAAGTCTTTAAGTTATCATCTGTCTAAGATTTTTCACGGACAGTTTCCACATCAGGTTTCCATGAAATGGAAAATCATAGATTAAAGTTCTAAAGGATCAGGTCATTCCCCTTATTCCTGGATCATATATCCCACCCGACAAGAGAAAGAATATTGTTTTTGGCTCATGAAGTGGTTGTTAAGTTGCACATTTAATGAAATTTCTTATAAAATAGGAGCTATGATTTCTTTGAGGCACACTCCTCGTTGAACTTGATTGTGATTACTCCGTGCTCTACCCATTTAATTAAGCGAGTTTTTCCCAAATTAAAACGCTAATGAACTAATTTAGTGTTGGCTAATATAAATAAGCGCATAAGTCGACTGTCAACACTTTTGCGCTGGGGCGTTTCATAAAAATTTATCAAGTGCGTGCGTATTTTCCCTTTTTTTGTTGTTGCTTCACTCCTGGACACATTTCGCAGCACATTTGCAGCAAGCATAGATTTTTCACACTAGTGGATTAGCAGCGAACGGAGGGCAGCTCCATGGTGGCGCCAACAGGGAAGGGGGTAGGTGGGGGCGTGACAACTTGACAAATGCTCGGTAATTTGTTGCGACGTAAATTTGAATGGAAGCGCCTTGATTGCCACTTGAGACATTTGTGAGGCAACAGCTGCCAGCGGAAGGGAACTTCTTACTCCATCTGTCTCCTTCTTTTCTTCTGGTTCTTTTTGCCTCGGTTCTCTCATTTTCGTTCCGACCGTTCCGCCTGGCTTCTGTTAGCTACTTACTCAATTTTCCAACCACGCCGGAAATGCAAATTATAATGATATATTGGCTGTGAAAAAAAACGCGACAGCCGCTACTGAAAAAGGAGAGTGGCAACAATTTCACCGTACTCCTAATGGTGGACCTGCCTACTAGACACTAGAGATATATGTCTGGTATATGTATATGCATGTGCCACGTTGATGAAAGTCACAAAGTGGCGGAAGATCTGATGGAGGCAAATAATGAGGCAAACAATGCTTGGTTTTCCAAGGAACTGTAGGGAATATATTAAGGTATTTATAAATGTAGTTAGCGGCTAAGGTGTCTTTTCGTTATTTTTGACAAAAATAAATTTAATATTAATATATTTAGTCATAAAAACAAAAGTTTTATTTTTTTTTGCTAGGTATACAATACATATTACATTCTTAGGGTATCTGTTAGCCTTAACGTCAGAATCTTCGCATTCCTCACTCATTGCTTTTGTTTCAGTTGCTGCCATCGTGGCTTAGGATTACCGCTAACGGTAATAAATAGACCTGCCACGCGTGTGTAATTTCGAGGGGATTCAAAGTCGCAACCAGTACGGAGAGGATGAGGAAGAAGACGCTCCGACGACAAGCGACCGTTGACAGTAATGAAATTATGACATTGCTAATAACAGAGTATTCCGCCGGGCTGCAGCTTAAAGATGTCTTCTTCTTCTTGTTCTCCATGGCCAAGACCCACACCACCTGATCTAACGTCCCAAAATATGATTAGCTGGCGTTTAGCTTGTCCTGTGAGTAAGAAACCCTTTTTTGGGAGCCGTCGAAAGGCGAATTTTTAGCGCCTGTTGTTGTAATTTATTTTAATTAAACTTTGCGCTGATGAAATGCCGTTGATTAGACTTGAAAGACGTGTGCACACAAAGCTCTGACCGGTGAGAGTTCAAAAAATATTTAAAATATAATAATCCAAAGAGAAACAAGAGAGAACGTTGCAGTCGGATGTAACCGACAACGAAATACTTTGATACCATAGATTGTGTGTTACCAAGAAATATTGTCCAAGTTTGCCTTTCCGATTTAGGTAGATATAAGGTAGTAACCCTTCTTCGAAGTTTGACAACTGTAGGTCTTAACATAAGCAAGATATACGCTATTCGAGATTTTGATGGGATTTTGGTTGAAAAAAATTATTGAGAAGGTTCCTAATAATCTTCCTTCTGTTGCTGTTAAAATGCGGGAGATATAGGATTCTCGAATTTTGGGGGCAGGATTGTTCGTGCCTGAAATTGTAGAGAAGGTTCCCAATAAGTTTCCTTCCAAGGCTAGTAACTATCTATTATATTGCATATGGACCTTTCAAGTTTGGTAACTATAGCTCTTAAATTGCGGGAGATATAGGCACTTATCGGTTTTTGGGGCGAGAGTGGGCGCGGTCCAAATTGGTTTCCTTCCGATTTTTGAAGGGTGTTACTAGCAATACACCTTTAAAATTTTGTGACTTAAGCTTTTAAATTGCGTGAGAAATTTGGTCTTATCGACTTACACTAACTGGTGTATCGGTTTCGGAAGCCGGAGTGGGCGTGGCCATTCACTTTCTTATCGTTTTCTCAGTGAAATTACCAGTAACATACAACATTTGGTGATTCTAGCCTACAAATTATGGAAGATATGCACATTTAAGATTTCTAGGGCCAGAGTTCCTGTGAGCGTCGGTTGTGGGCGTGGTCCAAAAAACCCAGGAGGTTACCGGCAAGTTACCTTCCAAGATTAGTCACTCTGTAAAATTGTGGGATATATACGGATTTATCGATTTACACTTTCCGAAATATCGGCATTGTTGATTATGGGCGCTTGTGTGGGCGCGGCCACTCAAATTTTTTATCGGTTCTTAAAGGCGACTACGAGTAACACACCAAATTAGACGTTTCTCACTCAAAAACTGCGAAAGATATAGGGTGTCGGAGGTGGGCGTGGCATATGTCGATCTTTGAAGACTCCGCCCAACCTTCGAACCAAAATTGGTGTCTGTATCGATTTTCTAGCTCCCTAGTCAACGTAGGACTCCAATCTTAACACTTTATCTATATGTTCCAAGTTTCAAGTTTCTATCTGTAAGGGTGTCGCAAAAAGTTGCATTAATACGGATGGACAGATGGACGGACAGCATGACGGACATTGCACAAACCCAATATACTATTATACCTTCGGTATCTAAGTAGAAAAACGAATTGAGTGCCAGCGACTGTGACAACTGCATTTACCTCTTGATTTATTCAGGTCACCTGAAGTGGTCATAAACTAAAATGAATTTCCTAGCTTAACCTAAGAAAAAAGAAAATCAAGTTATATTTAGACTGGAAGAGACAGCTTTTAATTTGCAAAGTCCAAAATTTTCTTGTTAGGGAACGACAATTGCGAAAACCAAGCTGGGACAAGCCAAATGTCAATTAGGCAACTACAATCAGAAGCTATTTAAGCATGGAGTAGAATAGCCTTATTTAACCCGCCGGATACTGTAGAGTGAAATGCCAGCTGGCTAACTTAGATATTAATAGGAATCTGCCTATTTTGAGGAATCCTCAAAGCATATCGTAGAGTATTGTGTCGCCTTAGCCACAAGAGCAAAAGTATCTCAAGAAAACATCCATATCTTAAGCTACGAAGACATAGAAATAAACAATCCAATCAAAATTGCCAAATTCGTGCAAGAATCAAGGTTTTTGGTAGAGCTAGAGACTAAGCAGGGATCACATTAGATCTGACTAAATATATAAATAACATTTGCTTAAAACTAAATATTAACTTAAGGAAATATTAATAAAGTTTTTAATTTAACATCACAATTTACCAAGAATCCATAAATGCCTAAAATGAGATTGAACATAATCTATTCAAATATATGTATATACATTTATATATATATATGTATATTTTTAAAGACGGCATTCATTAGCTGCTATCTTTCGACATATCTTTGGCCAATTGGTATCTGTGTGGATTGGGTAAATGTATGTGGCCTCATCATCTGCTGACGATTATGTTGATGAAAAACAACGAGTGCTGATGATGAAGCTGCAAGCGAAGCGATTCGTTTGAAGTGGCAACTTCCTCGCCATCGTGCTGAGTGCTACAATAAATCACTGTGGGACATTTTCTTTAGATGCTTCTGGTTACAGTAGTCACTAGCCCAGTAGAGATTCTTATCCAGATGTGCCAGCAAATTTGCTGTCAATTTCAGTTTCCGATTGTCCTATTTTTATATTGAATTAAGTAATGTATTAAATTAAATGACTCAGATTAAAGCAATTCGATTTTTAAGGTTGAAGAACAAATCAAATGCAAAACGATTTAAGTTTTTTGATTAATCCAACTTGTGCATAGTGCAACAATTTGAGTGACTACTGTACTGGCTGCACCTCCTTCAGCTGGTTGTTGTTTTTGAATTCGTCTTCTCCGATGTCACTGAGTCGTTGCTCATGTCCTTTGCTATTATTTCGCTTGACATTGCGCTTGTCTTTCATGTTGCAGCGCGCATGAGGCAGCTGCCTCAGTTGCTGCCTGCAGTGTCGTAGCTGCTGCTGCTGCTGGTGCTGCTGCTGCTGAGTTACATGTAACAAACGTATTTTGACAAGTGAACATGCACCAGGCCAGGCCAGACCAAAATCCGAGCTGAAACTGAAGCAAACCAAAAGCTAAAGATGCAGCTGCAGCTGCAGCTGAAGCCCTAGCTGCAGTCATACAATATGCGGGCAGACAGGTTCTTTCATGTCCGACATGACAACACCGAGAGTTATGGACCCACTTGCCATATGCGATGGTCTATCAACCCCTGCAATTTCCCCCCCGTACGAGTGCGTGCTCAACCAGCGCGAGTTGTGGCTTGTATGGAGATAAGTAACTGCTAGCATCTTGTCCTGTTAAACTACTTTAAAGGGGTTCGCCCACAAACATCCCGAACAAGCACGAGAAATAAGAACACTTGATAGCGAATCAATTAAGCTTGAGCACTTCCCATTCACTGAACCAAAATAAACAAGAACTGCCAAATAACTTCTACAAATGTGATGTTCGAGTTTTTGTAGAAGAAAATCGCATTGCAACGCAAGAAGCGCATGATTTTGATCAAAATTAATAAGTCGACTTTATAAATATTAATTCTCAACTGACCTCTGAGCACAATTTTTAATGCATTAGATGACTTGAATAGGAAAATATACAATTTGATATAAATTTAAGTATTTTCATAGCAGCATCTTAGTATTCAACGTGCAAATATGTGTATCGGTTCAAGGCCTCCTTATAGACCTTGTCCTGTGCTTAGACGTTAACAAACTACAAATGATGTACGCCTCGACTGTACGAGTATATTGTACACGTAGTGTTTTGCATATTGCGGCAATATTAATGCTAGTCGTTTTGCCACAACAGTTGGGATCATTAATCTTTCTTAGCACAGCAAGGCCAAGGTCCTGGACTTGTCAAGCAGCCGATGCAGCAAGGACCGCTGCGAGGACGTGCTCAGTTACTTAGGCGCCACGATTCGCAGCAAATTCCAGGAATTCCTTGAATGCTGTCACCTGTAAAAACAATGAAAAAAAAATCAAATATAAAATTCGTGAGAATAATTAGCAGTGAGGCTAACTGCTGACCAGATTGCGGTACAGTTGCTGTCAGTGTGGCCAATTGTCAGTGTGAACAACTTTGTTTGCCTTCGGCCATGATAAATGGCAACAGACTGTACTCTGACTAGCTATGTCAGTTATGGGATTTACATATATACATATGTATGCATAGTCGCATCAGGCATATATTTTTTTTTGATTTGATTGATTGCTTATAGACTTTGGCAAATTTGTTTGATTTGCTGTGTGACTTTAAAGCTATTCATCTCTGTACAATATGAAAATGTTCCCTAGTAAGAAAAGTAGAAACAGGCGCAAGCACACACATACACATGAGCACACACACACACACGATGCCATTAAGTGGCAGAGACCACACACAGGTTGTTTTTTTTTTTTATGCCAACGGCACCACACGCAGCTCCTTTTAAGCTTGGGACCAGGCAGGGCACCACATAAGTAAATATAAAAAGATCATAAATTTTCATTCAATTTAATGCCTCAGCAAACAATTTTTATAGTCAAGGCAAGAAACTGTCAGTTTGGTAAGGGAGCTGGAACTTGGAAGCTTCTCCCTGACTCCCTCCCCTCCCACCACCCCTGCTCTTCGTCTGTTTGCATCCCCAGCCAAGGCAGAGCTGCTGGCAGCTGTTCTAACTGCTTGTTCTCTATCCCGCCTTCATAATGCACACTCGTTCTTCTACTTAGATGTACTACTATATACATACATATATAAATACTTTTGGTTATCTATGCGTTATATATGTATGTGTATATTTCAGAGATGACGGCAATTTGCTGTATGCAAAAATGTCTGCCCCGGCAGCATCCGCGTGGCTTTTGTGCTCGACATTATTTATTTGGAGGAGTGAAAAGTGGATGCTTAAGGCAGCAAAATAAATTTGTGTTAAATTGCTAACAGTCATTTTTGATTGTAAACATTAATAACTGTAGTTGCTATTTGCTAGCCGCGTGACCATTTTGTGTGAAAGCCAATCAAGTTTGAAATTGATATCTGTTGTCCACAACATGTCTGACACGTTGTAGTTGAGATACTTTAATTTTTTCTACATTCATAAATGATTCACTTTGCCGACAGTGCTGAATACCGTTACACACAATCAATCATGCCAAACCCCCTGCCCCTCCTCTTTTCTCTCTTGAACTTTGCATTTTCCAGCTTCATTTTCCTTATGTCGCTTTCTTAAATATTTCGTAAATAAACATGTCTTATTTTGATACAACATTTTCTCGCAGAAAAGTATAGAAATTAAAAAGCTGTTCGTATTTATTTAAAAAATAAAAATCCTACTAGCTTAAATTTATGATTAAAAGCAGCATTGTGAGCCACAAGATTTATGGAAACATTAATTAATATGCCTGCCAAATTAATGTAAAAGTGTCGGCTGAAAAATCTGCAACATTCTTCTTGTTACCGTTTGCTAAACAACTTTTATAGAGTCTGGATTGTGTGGTGGTCATTTGTGGAATTCTGGCGCCTGCCCTGGACAGCATCTTCGCTGCTGCTCATAAATCACAAAATTAATCCTTCTTGAGTTTATTAGCGGGAATTGACGTGTCTCGTTATCTGTGCGTCCAAGCGACCAAGAGCATTTACACTTACTTACCAACCACCAACCACCAACCACCAGCCACGGCCAGGGCCAGAACCACTAGACAATTGTGGCCATAAATTATGCGTGCATTGACGCTGTCTCAGGAGCGCTTTGTCTATGTCTTACAAACTGTTTTGGCCCAATTCGCTAGTGTCCATCCACAGCTAGTCGTTATCTTTGGCGCTGTTCATGGTCAAAACGGTTACGCAAACACGTTTTGCCTAACGCTTTGCTTTTGAACTTAAGCGCTTGAGTTCATTGCTCAGTCTTGAGCCTGGCTAATAAAATGGAAATCGAACAATCCCACAACAGAAAAGTCTAACTCCTGTCTAGACGCATCGTCTATTACCAAAAGCAGCAGCAGGTGGTAATCATTTACCAGACGTCAACAAATATGTGTAATCTACTAAATAAAATTGCTAAATATCTCAATATAAAGAGAATTTGCATGGACTCATATTCAGTATATGCTCATGACCTGTGCCATTTATAGGCAATTTAAAAAAGAGTAACCATAAATTGTGACCCTCTAAAGACCATAAATTATGTCTATCTATGTGCATGAGAAGCTCGACTCTCAACAGCCTATAATACAGATTGAGAGACTCACTCACTGGATATTATCTTAATATATAAATAAATTTCATTCTTTAATAAACTGCTTGCAAATTTGATATGTTTTGTTAGCTCTAAATGTTATGATTTAAAACTAAATGAAGATTTTAATGATTAAAAAGTTTCAATATTTATGGTTAATGGTTGAATCATCGAAGCTTTAAACCTAGTACAAACCACTTTTATTAAAATAGATTATTGCAGGTTAAAATAAAAAATTTAATTGTATTAATAATAAATTTTTAAGTTTTATTGGCATTTGTATTCGGCTTTCTGATTTTGAATAGCCTTATTACGTTGAAAGCCATTTGGGTACAATAATTTCAATAAAACAGAATTTCTGCGCTTTGGTCAAATTAAGTGCCCATCGCGAGAGTTACATTTTTAATGCATATTTTCATATTTCTTACACTTTGAAAAGCCGCTTTCCTGATAAGGCATTATAAGCTCTAATGATATAATTTACTTACGTCTAAATAAAAATGTCTCTTTTGGAGTAAAAATAAGATGAAGCGGAAGAAGAATCACAAACAGAGCCATCGAAGCGTTAATGGCTCCATGTACAAATAACAAATTGAATTTCAGCAGCGAATTATTTTCGAAACTGATTTCAATGTGATCAACGGTCCGTGGCAGTCAGTTTAAAGCAGGACCAAGCTGCAGGATGCGGATGAGGACGGGGACGGGGAGAGCAAATAATTTGAGTCCCACGCAAGCAAGCAAAAGTAACCGAGTCGCATTCTCAACTCAACTCAACTTGGAGCAACTTTTTACAGTTGTTCTTGTTTGCTGGTTTTCTGTTGTTGTTGCTGTTGTTGCTGTTGTTGGCGTTGTTGCTGTTACGCATCCCAGTCACGTGTTGCCACAACAACCGCCAAAATTGTCAACAGCGAAAAATTGGCGGGCGTGGTGTGGGCGCGCGTGTTTTGGCTGACTGTGTTGCAGAGTGGGCGTGGTCGCCTACAAATGAGCATGAAAAGCAGTACAAAGAAATTTCCGGTAGTTAAAGCGTTGCCTCCGCTGCGGCTCCATTTTACTTTATTTTCTTTTTTTCGTTTTGTGTAGCATATTTTCCCAGGCGCCTTGTTGTCCTTTCTACAAAAGAAAAAAAGAATTCATGGGAATAGCTAATGAAATAAGCACTGCAAGACGGCGGCTGCTTTTGTGCCTGGCCAGGCATTTGGTCACACACCCACCCACACACCCACCCACACACACACACACACACAAAAAACAACATACACACCCACAAAATCAGCAAGTTGAAGTGTGCATTTCGTGGCCGCAAAAGGAAGTCATAAAAATATATACGAATGTAAATAAATAATAAACAATATGCAAATGTAATAAACAAAGCGATGTTCAAGACAAACAATAACAACAACAACAACAACAACAACATAAATAATATTGTTGAATGAATTCCATGCACTTTGACCACATTGTACAGTGGCTACCATAAAGCTTTTAATGCATCGAAAATGCTTAAATATTGGGATCGTGGCAGCTGACACTGCTCCACCTAAAACGAAGGTTTTCGTTTTTTTTTTTACCACCCATTCAATGGACATGTCACAATTTATGCATTTATACACGAATATATATATTAGTTTTTTATTTTTGGGATTTTTTTGGTTGTGAGCAAGCACTTGTGGCTGGCTGTCAAAATCACAGAAACTCAACGAACCAAAAACTTGAAATATATATATTTTTACATGTATTTTTATCCCATGCCGCATAACTTGCTGGTGTTGGTGTGTGTGTGTGTGTGCGTGTGTGTGTTTTGCCAAGTTATGCAAAATGGACCCACAAAACTAGGAGTACGTCGACGCATGCCATGCAAATGCTGTCAAAACAGATTTTTTAACCGGCTATTTTTTAGCATTTTTTCATTTCTCGTTTTTTTTCTTTCTCTTTCTTTTTTTACTTAATGCGAGCGAGCCAAACGTTTAGCTACATACATTTCTTGGCAGGACGTCGGCCAAAACTGCCTGACTTACTGGCTAGTTAGTCCTCTACCAAATTGGCTGCCAGCCAGCTTATGTAGATTTCTGCAAGCTAAACACGTGCCTGAATTTTTCGTTGAGTTTCAGTTTTCAGTTTTGTCTGGGCCAAAAGTTTAAGGGGGTAAGAGAGAGAGAGAGAGATACAGAGAGAGGTGGGGTTATGGAGTTGGTGTATGGATAGTCCTGTGGCAGTGATGAAGCCTACAACTTGGCCGTGCTATATTTTTTCAGATTTACATAATTATATGTGTGATTTATGGATTTGAGAGTGTGTAACTAAGAACGATGTGTTTAATTTATTCGTTTGTTATTTTTGTGTAAAACTTTTGCGCATAATCAAATCAACTTAAGTCTAAAATCTATAATGATATTAAACTATATACGACAAGAAAAACATCAGTCTATTAAATTACTTTTCCTATCTGCAATAATGAATAAATAAATACGAGATAGCGGTATAATTATATATCAAAAATTGTATTACAAATTGATTGTATTTGATTGCTATAGCTTTATTGACATATCCTGACCGTGCCTTATCACACTTCTAATTAATTTAATATTTTAATTATTGTTATAAATTCAGAAAAGCTGCAGACACTTACTGGCCCCGCACAAAAAATAAATCAAATGCATAAAATATGGAAGAAAAAATGTTAAACGCAAATATAAAGAAATATTAATCACTGCTCATGCAAATGCAATAATTTCAATTTGCTCGCCAATGTGACAGCAGCAACAAAAGCAAACAAAAGCTGCAGGAGATGAAAAGCATAAAACATACGCACAAGCACACACACACACACACACACACACACACACACACACACACTCACACACACACACACACACACACAGAGATACACACATACTCGAATAAACAGGCTGCAACTGCATTGCATATGCAATATGTTCAACTGCAGCCAATGGCCACGCCCCGCCCCTCCCCTCCCCCGTTACCACCACCCCCTCCCTCCGTGCAACACACCCATCTGGGCTCTCTCCTTAACGCTTGTCGTTGCTATTGAGATAAGTAAATTTATTGGCTGCGCATGTTCTTTGTGACAGATTTCGATTTATGTGCCTTTTATATGTTTGGCATGAGCATTTTTTATTTAAATTTCCTTTTGTCTCTCAGCACGGTTGACATTTTCGCAGTCATCCATTTCATTTATTCCATTCCAGCTTTAAGTGGACATCCTTTAAGTGTAGCCAGTAATGAGAGAACACCGTGGCCCAAGTAGTCTTAAACCATAATTAATGAGCGGCAATTGAAAAAGCTTCGATATTTTTGAGGTGAGAAGCAAGACTTTAAAATATCCTACTATGCAATTCAAAATTTAACCAATCAGAGAATCAGAGAAAACAAAGGAAAATATCTAAATTTCAACAAGTATGCGTATCTGAATAATTATATATATATATAAATATGCATAAAGTTAACTGATCACTTTTGACATTCAGATTTATGGTTATCAGTCTAATAATAGTTTTAAAGATATTACACTCACAATTGTGCAGGGTATACATATGAAAGGGTATGGTCCAATGTAGGGTCAACCCAAAGGGCATTTAAAAGAGGAGAAAATTGAAAGAACTGTGGTTAAAGCCCAATTGGCATCTGCCTTTGCCAGCCATGTGCTCTTCGATTTGCACTTTGTCTGACTGAAAGAGACCTGCAAATGGAAATGAGTAAAAGTGAAATGGGAAATGGGTGTAGAGAAAATGGCACAGCAGGGTCTACCCTGATTCTTACAATCCCATTTAATGCTGCAATCAGCTTCGCTTTATGAGCCTTCAGCTCCTTTCCACTGTTTCTGCTTCTGCTCCTGGCTTAATGTAAGGGCCAAGGCAGAAAAGCTTGTTGCACCCTTTAAAATGCAGGCTTTGAGCGCATCAAATTGAAATCATTGGCTATTTTACTTTTGTTAATAATGTCCTCTTATTTGCCTCGTATTTGCATTTTTGTATTTTCCAACAAAAGTTTCTGTTAATTGCCACAAAATCGCTACACTTTTAATGACATGCAAATAAAGGTACGCGAAATTATGCAAATAGAGCAAATGCTACAAATTGTTGGTTGAACTCGATTGCAGGTTATTAATTAGCGTTGCAATTAAAACACAGAAGTTGGACATGTGACTGTACCATTTAATATTCATTTTCCTTTTTAAATTCCATTTTCCTTTTGCTCGCCCCCTTTCTTTGGCTTCCATTGGCCATTAGCATCTGCATTTTTATGTGGAATGACATTTGGGCTGTTTGTTTATTCCGTTTGACTTTCACTCGGCGAACGAACGAATTTTCACTTACACTTTGCACTTTTCTTGGGCCACACGTCACTCGTCGAAGTTTTGAAAAGTTGGTTTGTCATAAATGAAAAGCAAAAACGCAAACAAAAAAAAAAAACAGAAAATAACAACAAACCCAAACAAACTGCAAAACTGACGAACGAAAGTAATGAAAAACCAGCCATAGGCAGAGCAAAAACCAGCAGGAAAAAAAAAACAAAAATGGCTAGCAACTTTTCTTGAAAAGTGAAAAGCAACTAAATTACAAACGCAAGTCAAATCTTTCACAAGTTCGTTCCAAATACTAAGAGAGAGCGAGAGAGAGGGGGAGAGAAAGAGAGGGATAGCCACGTTAAAAGGGATCAAAGTTGCTTTTGGCTTGCCGTTGCTCGTAATTTAATTAAAGACCTTTGCTTTTGGCCAATCTCACTGACACACACTCACACACATACACACACACACACTCACCCGTTCCCATTGCGATGGCCAGGCTAACCAGTCAACTGACTGACAAACCCACTTAGCCAGCCCACATATAAGCATCCAAATGTCCGTCTGTCCATCAAGTCCAGTTGTTTGCTGGATTTTTTCTGCCTTCGTTTCGTCTCGCAGTTTCAATTTTAATTTTGCAGCCATCAAGTTGACTCTTCACTGTTGTTTCTTTTTTTATTTCTTTCTTTCTTTATTTTGGCCAATATTTGTATCATAAGAGGTACGTTAGTTGACTTTTGGGACATTTTAATTTACATTGAATTAGTCATAATGTCAATTCGAGATTGGCCAAGTGGCATTTAAATGCCTGGAGCTTTTTTAGCATTAGGTTTTTATAATGGCTAAGATAATACTGTGATAAATCAAAGAAATAAAGTCGGCAATTTATTTACATTTTTGATAACCTTAATATGAAATTCATATTAGAATTTGCCATTTATTTAGATCGTCATAATAAATCAAAGCAAATTAATTATACTTGGCAATAATTTATACAGTTTTATTATATTATATTGACGTTGCAGTGTATTTTTTCCTTGAAAATATATCTAGAAACTCAACATTTAATTTCCAATTACTTTTATTATTTTTCTACCTGTTTGATGTAGTAAAGCATTATTGCTAATGAAATTTAACTGACAAGCAATTACGACTAAGAGATTTGAGTTGACTTTTTGGATGACCTTGGCAAGCCGAAAGCACTTTCTAATTACGCAAATGGCTAATTGCTGTTAGCTTGGCCAACGGCTGAGTCCCATATATGAATGCAGTTGTGGGGCAGGAGGCAAAGGGCGTAAGGTGTTAAAAACAAGGCCTAGAGAGCTCTGACAGCTTTTGGCATTAGACAAACAATTGTGACAATTGGCCAAGTTCTCTTTGCCTTTGGGCTCATGTTGCTGTTTTCATTGGCCACTCAAGTGTATTTTTTTGTATTTGCTTGACTTTTTTATTTTTAGTAGTCCTCCACACTCCGCCCACCACTCATTTGTTGTCCTTACGTGAGCTTTACATTTTCATTTTGGTATTGGTCGACGTCGTTTTTCTTTGCCTTTGTCTCCGCCTTCATCTCTCTCTCGGCCCGGCGTTCGTTTCAATTAAGCAAATCCCCTTAAGTGCCAAGGCGTGTACGTGGGGGGCCCTACCGACCACTTTGTCAACATAGACTGGCGAATCCGACAAGGACAATAGCAATGAGTCTCTATGAGTCTCTATGAGACAAGAGTCCTACTACCATGACCAGCGAGCGCTGCGTTAAACAATTAAAGGGCTGCACTTGAAATGCCATCACGTATCCGGCGCGTAAACAACACGCTTCCCGGCAATTCGGTGAGCGGCAAATCAAAACCCGCAGCGCCATAGATAGACTGGCAGCCAAAACAATGCAGATTGCAGACTGCAGGCTGCAGAGCTTGGACGGGCCGATAGCTAGTTGAGTTGAGTTGAGTTGAATGTTTGATGTGTCCCGCATATGGCATCAACGTCGGCATCGGCGCACTCTCTATTTGCGTACATGCAGGCATTGGCAGCATTGGTGGCGCCTCAAAGTACGCAAAGCGTCACAGCTGCAATGCGGTTTAAAGCTGCACACAAACCCACCATATAAAATGGAACTAAGCGCCACGGTTTTGATGATGTGACGTTGAGTAAAGATGATGGATTCATCAGCGTATGCAAAATGCTGTCACACGCTTTGTCGTCGTCACTCGTCCTGTTCTCGTTGTCGTTGTCGTTGTCGTTGTCGTCCTTGCAGTCAACTCTCCCTTTTCCCCGTCAATCTGTGTGCTCATCAACATCAACATCATAGTCGAGCATAGTCGAGCCAACTCCGACGCGATGATAAACGAACGTGATTTTGTTGTTGGCTTTTCCCCCACTCCCCCACTCAGTTTCTGGCCAAATCCGCATCATTCGCTTCCCGGCCAGCATTGCATAAGTTGTAGTGTGGAGCGCATAATGAAAATTTCATGTAAATGAGCATAAAATATCTTTTTCATTTCACTCCGAGCCAGTCTGCCACGCAGCAGCAGCAGCAGCAGCAGCAGCGGCAGCAACAGCAGCAGCGACCGAGACAAATGTCAGCTTATGAATTAAAATGCCTTATGATGCTGATTTGGTTTTCCATCTTTTTTCCTTTTTCCCCCATTTCTTTGTATTAGCAATCTGTTCTCGGTGAAATCTCTCTTGCTCGCTGTTTTGTTGCTGGCTATCAATGCTGACTGATAATTGTGCATGATCTGCGATGACAAATTAAATGCGGCTTATGCTCTGCAGAGGGTATGTTGTAAATTGTCAAATAAGTGTTTATCTTTCTCATCAAATGGAAATAACTTTGTGAATCCCATGAAATTCGTAGTGATTCTATTTTAATATAAAATTCTATAGAAAGTGGTTTAAGGTTTACTAAAAGTAAACTTATGGAAATACTACAATAAAATCTAATATTTTATATTCAATCCAAATTGACTCTTTAGTTTGGATTGAGTGGATAAATTTCAAAGTTATGAATCTGATCTACTATAATCATTAAATGGTAGATAATTTTTATAGCTTTCTAATTGTTTTTCTTCATTTGAGCCGATTTGGTTGATTGGTACACAGATATTTGTAGTGGTGTACACATATGCACAATACTACTAATAAAAATAATAGTATACAAAATAAGATCAATTCGCACTGGTAACGTTTTTTGAGACGCGACTGGTAACAACGAGCAGCATGTAATAAACAGCTGATCGATAATGATGCGTTGGCAGGACCATTCACGCGCCGACCCAAAAACACAACTCTAACTTCAGAGCAACTGTGCGTAGTGACGCCCACGCTAATTGGGCGCTTTTTTCTACAATTGCATGCACGCGCAATTCTTATTGCATCGGCATTGTAATCTCGCATTGTTAAAATTAAATTGAATAAACTAACAAAAAGAATAGTGAAAAGTGCGGCCACACCAATATTGTGTAAATATAAAAACAAACTCTGCATAATACTATGTTCAAAAGATTTTTGTGTATAGGCATCTACCAACACGTGGCGGCTGCCATAACCTATATAGTGACCTGACGGTTTCACCAAGCAATCAAATTGTGATCGCTTACAGTGAACCAGTGTCCTTCCCTGCACTTGAAGCTGCGCAGTTGGCCTTTTCAATCTCGTCCAGAGTATTGCAGCCGTTAATGATTATTCTGTTGGTAATCTGTTGGCTGTGCAATACAGGAGGAATAAATTTTTGAAGCCCCTGACGCCGAAAATATACAGAGCGCACGTTGAGCTAAAGCCTCTTCAAAGGCGGATCGGCTCCGAAGTACCGATCAAAGCAGAATGTAGGACGCAAACTCCAACCTTCTCATTGCATGGAGTGCGCCCACTCGTGCAAGAACGGCGGCTGACCAACATCATTAACCTGAAAGCCCAGTTACCGCACCGTCCCGAGGACTTGTATCATGTATTGTGTATAGATTATATATTGTATTATGGAACCATCCATACACCTTGCTAAAAGTTAAATTTAGCTAAACTCCGTTAGAATTAGTTAAGAATTAATACTTAATTTTATAGAGTTAACTAAATTTGGTATGGTATGTATATGTAATATCTGCTGTTATATTGTCTAATCCGATTTGAAGTTCACACAGCAACGTCATCCGTCTTCAGGCCTGTCGACTACGATGGACTACATAAACCGCTGTTTTGGTGTTGTAAGTACGGTATAACCGCACACAAAAAAAAACTGTAAGTTAAAATCAAACCAATATTGACCATATAACAGTTGTCCCTTACCACAAAAATGTAAATACCTGTATAATTTGGTTAACTCAATTAAAATAGCTAGGGCACATGCCATTTCATTCATTATAGTTTTGTTCCACTAATGTTTGAGATTTAAAATTAAGTTCATAGTAAAATGCCTTCGTGGCACACTCCTCATTGAAATTAAAAGAGAGTTAAATTTGTAGTATTAAGTTACACTGCCCAAAATGAATTTTGAAGAAAATAGTGATTAAGTAAAACTCTTAAAAATGAATGTAAAACTAAGAGTATAAAATAATGAAACAAACTCTCAGAAAGAATATTATCGAGAAGACCTTATCATTGTAAAGAAATAGTTATGAATTAAACAAAGTTTAAATGGGCTCCTGATATAAATATGGTTTTGCATCATTAAAAGGGTAAAGGCATTGAATATCAGTCTTTACAGGTTGGGAGGGTAAAGAAAGAAGAACATTACCATCTTGGTTCTTCGACCTAAATATATAATTAGTGGAATTCCTTCAGCCATTCCGACTGGTTGTTTTATTCCGTTCCTTTAGCACTCTGTCTACTAATTTTTAGTTATGTGACACGGCAGCTTACTAGGTAGCAAAGCACCCACCCCACTTTCCCTGAGCACAGTCGACCCCGTAGGCAGAGTATGCCTCCAGTTTGCTGCACACAAGAACGTGTTCGTTACATAATTAAATGGCGCCCAACGTGGGGCACTCGAGATAACGTGTGGCACCCGAGATAACGTACGGTTACGAATAACGTTCGGCCATTGTAACTCTAACAGCTATTACAATATGATTGTCCGAATTTCGAAAAGCCTCGTCCAAATCCCCACAAAACCGTAAACCTCTCTGAATTCTCCTTTCACAAATCAACCACCATCCAATATTTTTTAAATAGTTCAGTGCGTATAATTGATTACTAGGAATTGCGGGTATTCTGTCAGTCTTTTGCGGATCCTGACCAGTAATCAATATATACGAAATAAAAAGGCTTAAGCTAACCCATATTAGCTAAAACAATAAATGAATTTGATTTATTTTCACCTTTTGGATTTTTTAATATTGGCATCATGTCGATTTATACCAGGTGATATATTTCAAAATAAATGTTATAGTTGTTGTTAAAAGAGAATGAGACTGTTCTTGGTGGATTATTTCGCCACGTCCCTCTTTTCCGGAAACAATTCTTCAAATTAAATTAGAAACAGTTAAAGGTTGAAGGAGATCACAATTGATATATTTAAAAAAATTTAAAAGATGCAACCATTTTATAAACGGATAAGTCCCAAAAACGACTTATGATATTTTATCGTATCGTTCATTTATCGCTTATCGCCTATCGGCTATAGTTAACATATACAATTTATAATAATGGCAGTTCATCGAAGTAACGAAGACATAGCAGCTAGTATAAATACTGAAATAGTGCAGTGTAACATTTGTAGAGACCCAGTTTCGATTATTACTGAAATTGCGGAAACCCCGTGCAAACATAAATTCCATCAAGCTTGTTTAGTAACCTGGTTACGTACTAATGAAAAAACATGTCCTTCGTGTAGACAGCCATGTACACTTTCACAGTTAATTGATGTAGAAAGTCAGTCATCGGAACAGACCTTTCAAGTTCCTCGAACAAATCGAGGGGCCCATCGAACTGGTGCTATTCCTAGGAATAGACCCAATACCAGATCCAATATTCACCGAAATAACTCTGGAGGACAGGCCAACAGGCTCAATACTAATGTTGATGTCAGGAGCGGTCGTGATTCATCCAATGCATCGGTTGATCCATCAATCCTTACTGAACAGCGCATTCAGCAACTTATTTCAAACTCTTTAGATACATTTCGAGCCAGTATGGTTGTAGCAGTTACTGACGAGATCAGTTTAGCCATAAGAAATCTAAATCTCTCTAACAATCATCGAGAAGCAAATAATTCGATGAATTCAAATGGTAATAATAGGTATCAAGGGATTCGAGCAGATTTAAATAATCTAAGCAATGATTCCATTGATCGACCCGACAAAGTTTCAAGTATTATGTTAAATTGGCATGTAAAATTCTCCTCAGGATCCTGTAATGAAATTTCTGTGGAGGAATTTATTTACCGGATCAATCGCTTGACCGACCAATGCCTGAATAGAAATTGGAATTTGCTTTATCAATTTGCAAATATATTGTTTTGTGGACCCGCATTACAGTTCTACTGGCGGTTTCAAAGAACAAATACAAGGTCCAATTGGTTAGATCTGTGCGATGCCTTGCTCGAGCGATATGGAGATCAACGATCAGATGAGGAGATAAAAGATTCCTTAAGATCTCGTAAACAGCGAAATGGAGAAAGTTTTGATCAATTTTTAGACGCTATTCTGGGTATTGCTGATGCACTGCATGAGCCAATGACAGATAGGGAGTTAGTGTCTAATATTAAAGGAAACCTTAGACCAGAATTGAGGTTAGAACTACTTCATGTAGTCACACCAAATGTAGCAACTCTTAGAACTGAATGTCACAAGCACGAACAATTCTGTTTAAGTATGTCGTCAAAACTTGTGCCTCGGCCCTCTAACACCAGGCGTTTTCTAACGAACGAAGTCATGCATGAGGAAGAATCGATAGATACTTCGCATACAGATTCTGTAGAAACAACTGATATAATGCAAAGCTAGCTCCTGTTGGGAAAAAAGTTCGTATAAAGAAAAAGTTAGGAAACTCGTTATATATTTTAGAAGACCTGAATGGCAAAGAGCTAGGCTCATTTCATGTGAAAGACATATGGTAATTCATATTTACACCTTCTTCAGCTTTTATCTTCGCCTTATAGACTTAGATTAAACCTGTGCTGTAGTGGTGTACACATATGCACAATACTACTAATAAAAATAATAGTATACAAAATAAGATCAATTCGCACTGGTAACGTTTTTTGAGACGCGACTGTAACAACGAGCAGCATGTAATAAACAGCTGATCGATAATGATGCGTTGGCAGGACCATTCACGCGCCGACCCAAAAACACAACTCTAACTTCAGAGCAACTGTGCGTAGTGACGCCCACGCTAATTGGGCGCTTTTTTCTACAATTGCATGCACGCGCAATTCTTATTGCATGCATCGGCATTGTAATCTCGCATTGTTAAAATTAAATTGAATAAACTAACAAAAAGAATAGTGAAAAGTGCGGCCACACCAATATTGTGTAAATATAAAAACAAACTCTGCATAATACTATGTTCAAAAGATTTTTGTGTATAGGCATCTACCAACACGTGGCGGCTGCCATAACCTATATAGTGACCTGACGGTTTCACCAAGCAATCAAATTGTGATCGCTTACAGTGAACCAGTGTCCTTCCCTGCACTTGAAGCTGCGCAGTTGGCCTTTTCAATCTCGTCCAGAGTATTGCAGCCGTTAATGATTATTCTGTTGGTAATCTGTTGGCTGTGCAATACAGGAGGAATAATTTTTGAAGCCCCTGACGCCGAAAATATACAGAGCGCACGTTGAGCTAAAGCCTCTTCAAAGGCGGATCGGCTCCGAAGTACCGATCAAAGCAGAATGTAGGACGCAAACTCCAACCTTCTCATTGCATGGAGTGCGCCCACTCGTGCAAGAACGGCGGCTGACCAACATCCATCATAACCTGAAAGCCCAGTTACCGCACCGTCCCGAGGACTTGTATCATGTATTGTGTATAGATTATATATTGTATTATGGAACCATCCATACACCTTGCTAAAAGTTAAATTTAGCTAAACTCCGTTAGAATTAGTTAAGAATTAATACTTAATTTTATAGAGTTAACTAAATTTGGTATGGTATGTATATGTAATATCTGCTGTTATATTGTCTAATCCGATTTGAAGTTCACACAGCAACGTCATCCGTCTTCAGGCCTGTCGACTACGATGGACTACATAAACCGCTGTTTTGGTGTTGTAAGTACGGTATAACCGCACACAAAAAAAAACTGTAAGTTAAAATCAAACCAATATTGACCATATAACAGTTGTCCCTTACCACAAAAATGTAAATACCTGTATAATTTGGTTAACTCAATTAAAATAGCTAGGGCACATGCCATTTCATTCATTATAGTTTTGTTCCACTAATGTTTGAGATTTAAAATTAAGTTCATAGTAAAATGCCTTCGTGGTGGCACACTCCTCATTGAAATTAAAAGAGAGTTAAATTTGTAGTATTAAGTTACACTGCCCAAAATGAATTTTGAAGAAAATAGTGATTAAGTAAAACTCTTAAAAATGAATGTAAAACTAAGAGTATAAAATAATGAAACAAACTCTCAGAAAGAATATTATCGAGAAGACCTTATCATTGTAAAGAAATAGTTATGAATTAAACAAAGTTTAAATGGGCTCCTGATATAAATATGGTTTTGCATCATTAAAAGGGTAAAGGCATTGAATATCAGTCTTTACAGGTTGGGAGGGTAAAGAAAGAAGAACATTACCATCTTGGTTCTTCGACCTAAATATATAATTAGTGGATTCCTTCAGCCATTCCGACTGGTTGTTTTATTCCGTTCCTTTAGCACTCTGTCTACTAATTTTTAGTTATGTGACACGGCAGCTTACTAGGTAGCAAAGCACCCACCCCACTTTCCCTGAGCACAGTCGACCCCGTAGGCAGAGTATGCCTCCAGTTTGCTGCACACAAGAGAACGTGTTCGTTACATATTCACTTCTTTGTAATTATTCTACTTAATCGAAACCAAACTATTTGGCATCTGAGACCAACAATTTTGTGAAAGTAGTAAAAGTAAGTTCCTTTTCTATGCAGGGAATTACGAGGGAATCTCTTGAATTGATTCCAAGAACACTTGTAGCTAATGTAAGTTGAGATTATTTCTTGGCACTTTGCGTTGCCGTTGGGAGTAGATGGTTGGGTGGAGCTGCGAGGCAATGGTGTCATCTAGCCGGTTGGTCTTGTGTCGAAGCACTTGAGCAGCCTTGTAAATGCAAAGGCAACCACTTGATAATGAGCATGTCGCAATAATACCTAGAACGGACATCACGCCCCCTGCCAGTGGTGACCTCTGGGCGGCCATTTAATCACTAATTACATGCACCGCTGCCATGGCAAACAATCAGTCGGGAGTCACCTGGGGTCATAATTAGTGTAAGCAAATGTAGAAAAGAAATCTAAGACCAGGCTAAAGACAACCGGAGCAGAGGCAAAATAGACACAGAAAAAATAAAACAGAAAAACGTGCCACGGAAAATGAGAAAAAAGATGAAGAAAACCCAAAGAAAACCCAAGACTCAAACTGTGCACAAAGTTGCGGTTGGGACAAGTCTCTTTGTTTTTGTTCTTGTTGTCGTTGTTGTTATTATTGTTGTTGTTGTTGTTTTTGTTGTTGTTGGGGCTATAGTTGCTCGCAGCATCTTCACAGCGCATTTGCTGGCCAAAAGGTGTGAAAATACAAACAGTTAGCTGCTGCTTCTCGGCTGCATCTTTGGCGTTTATCGCCTTTGTGCCTTGGTGCCCCATTCGAAACTGTAATTAAAATTAATTGGAGGCTTTTCTTGTGGTCAAGCTGAGCGGCAACCGCTGTGGCGCTTAATTAACGCTACAGTCCGGCTAAACATAAAAATATCCTAATGAATTTTTTCCTTGCTTTAAAATTCAAACGCTATTTCGGTCGATAAAGAAGCTTCGTGCAACTTGTTGTTTACTTGCCTCGGGTAACTTGAGCGCAAGTATCCCAAAAGCGCACTAAACAAAACAGTCAATAAATTGTTTACATGGCAAATTGATCCCAGGCGTGCATTAGATGAGGAAAAATGAGTTGACTTTGACTGAAAATAACAACAATAGCAACAGCAACATTGAGAAACGATGCTGCCGCACAACAACAACAACAACAACAAGTCGAATCCAAGGCATTTGAGCTGTGGCGCAGCTCTGGACATTTGGGGCATTCATAAATATCTGGATCTAGATCTGCTTTTGGTTCAGTTTTGGCAAAAGGAGCAAACAGCTAATGTTGACCGGTTTGCAAGTTGAACGGGAATGGGAAGAGCAGAAGAGCTACTTTTTCCAAATAGATTAATGGGTATCTTAAAGTTAGCTCGAGAAATTAATATATGCGTATCGCAACTATTTCAAAGACTCAACAGTTACCCAAGCTCTGTAAATTGAAATTTATTTTTAATTTTCATTGACCCAACATTACTATCAATATTTATTCTAAATTCCTTGTTTATTATTTAAGAATAAACGCATTTACTGCAGTTGCAGCAAGTTGGCCATTTGACTCCTAACAATGAAAAGTGCTGCCCAAGCGACAATCAACTGCGTCTGCGTATTTTTAATTGATTACCAACTTCCGCAGGTGGCAGTGTGCATTAAAATGCTCTGCCAGCCACGGCTCTTGCAGTTTTGCGCAATATTCAATTAATTATCAATTAATGTGCTACACACCGCAGAGGCATTAATTACATATGCCGCGTTGCACAGCCACAAACGCGGACGCGGCAACAAGCTGCAGCAGCCACTACAGAATTTCGATACATGTGAATCTATCAGAGCTTTGAATATTATCGATTTTCTATTAAGGCTTAACTATCTGCATCTTTGCG
Organism: Drosophila mimica; assembly: GCA_037043585.1. NCBI lineage: Eukaryota > Metazoa > Arthropoda > Insecta > Diptera > Drosophilidae > Drosophila > Drosophila mimica. Next base: position 3,359,973 of record JBAMBE010000661.1, read on the forward strand.
CCTGTGTGTGTGTGTGTGTGTGTGTGTGTATTTGTGTCTGTGTGAGTGCAAGTAGAAAATTTGAAGAGTGTGCGAAAGAGTATGTGGGTCAAGCAGGGAATATATTAAGGTTTATTTGAAATTTCTGCTAATACTAACATTGGTATTCTTGAGATCTATAAGTAATACTTAAAAATTAGTTTCAAATTTCTACCAAAATAGCTTAAGAGCATTTACTTTTAACAATAATAACCACACACTTACTTAATAAATTTATTTAAAGAAAATAATAATTGAGAGGTACCTGAAAGTTGTTTAATTGCTGGTTATTAAAATACACTTCACAAATTGTAAGTCTTAACATTTCCAAGAAAATTAAATAATTTTTGAAATTGAATTTAGTGCTTAGTTACCTTAGTTACTCTAGCAGTCAAAACTCAATTATATATCTTTCGCAAACACGTCGCTTTCTTTACTGTATTCACAACGATACCTTCTTCTTCTGGTAGTTGGTAATCGCACATTTGTTATCGATATCGATCGATACACGGATGTTATGTAACAGTCTTGTAACTACGTCACTAGTGGCCTGTTGCCTGCTGCAACACGTACAACTCAATTGCTGACTCAATTTAATGCAGCGAAATCTGTCAGTTCATTCAATATGACTTTTAATAGTTGCTTTCTGACTTGTGTCACGAGACTCGCAATGGGAGCACCCCAGCAAGGAAGTATTTGACAGTTGTCCTTGAAGTGGTTGCTAATGGGCAACGCAATGACAGTTTGCCTGCCGATGCCGCTGCCGATGCCGTTATCCATTTGTTGTTTGCCGGCATCGGGGGCTCGCTGTCAAATGCCAGCCAACTGGTAGCGCATTTTGCCAAAGGCCGTGCATTAGCGTCATTGCAAAATCTGTAGCCCTAAGCCCCAATGGGGCTGCCATTAGCACTTGTCATCTGCACGCCGCGCACTCAGAAATCCAGCTCGGAACTGCAACTGGGCAAACTAATGACAGACTGCAAATAGTTTTCCATTTGCCCGGAATGACCTTGAAGAGTTTCGAGTTTTACCTGTGACAGTCAAGGCAAAGACAATACCCTGGACCCATTTGCACCCATTGTGCCCGGGACACACACAAATATATATGTATATATATATTAGTGATACTCATCAAAGGTATAGCAGAGATCGTATATTAACCTAAAAATTAACACTGTATGTTACTGGGAGCAGAGTATCCTCTTATCGGAGCACTCTCGACTTGAGAACTCTTACTTTCGGGTATTTGTGTCTTTGCATATTTAGTATTTCTTCGTTCTTTTTTTTTTGCAGCATTCTCTGCTACTGATGCATGCTCCAGATGCTTGTTGCTGCTTCAGATTCAGTTGCAATTGCAGCTGCAGCTGCAGCTGTGCTCCTGCATACTTGCAACAGCATTCATTGCGCCAGTGATGCCGCACATATTTTGGTGCTCTGTTTGCTGGCTTGCAGTGCAAAAGTTTAAATATATTTCATATTTTACGTTTGTTTTGGGAGCAGCATCATCCCCTGCTCCCCGTTACCCCTTACCCATTCTCCGCTCCGTCCTGCTCCGATTTTGTCACTGTTGTATCTGTGGATTTTACGTAATATGCACTTTCTGTGGAGTGCAATAAAATGTTTTGCGCGAAACTTTCGAGCTGCGTCGCCAGCATCGGCAAAGTTTTAAAATACTTGTGCTCATTGTTATTGTCGAGTTTTTAGTTAGATTTGCACTTTTGTTTCGCCTTAGTTTCTGTGGCATAGATATTGTCCAAAACTGTCGCCCAACGCCCCATTAGACACTTTGGTGTTGCTGCAGATCAACTTTGCAGGCAATTTCTGCCATTTTATCCAACTATGAAAGCAAGTTTCGACACAAAATAGATCAACTTAACCCTGAGAATTGATGACATGTTCTTGAGATGAGAACGTTTCATTGATTTCTTAAATACTTAACAAATCAAGTTTAAGTTGAGAGTTGAAAATAAAAACTAAAATGTGATTTGAAATGAAAATGATATAAGTACAGTCAGATACAGATCTTATTAATATATTTTATAAAATTAAAGTAAATTCAAATGACAACTAAGTGTTAAATATTTAAATGTTATATAGTATACAGAATAGATCACAACGAGCCACTCTTTAGTAATATTTATTGAGTAATTTTTGGTTACATGGGTCAACAAATTGTTTCAATCATATTTGACTTCAGCTTTTGGACAAATTGTTAGCCATGTTCAGTTAGCTGGAGCCACATGACAAATGCTTTCTGTCAAAGTCTGGATGCCATAAAACACAAAACGTGGTCGCCTTTTGTGAGCTAATAAGACATGCAGCGGAGATGAGAAACGAAACGAGACGAGACGAAACGGAACGGAACGAAACGAAAGCAAACAGGAACCTCTTTCCAGTCTTGGCTAATAGATCATTAGTTAGCCAGTTGCTGTGGGAGAGTATTTGGGGTGCAGTCATGTTATTTGAATATTTATGGCATGTATAACTGTAATTTATGGCCCCACATTTAACAAACGGAGCATTGCTTTTCTAGAGCTCGTCGCTCTGTAAAGCCCAGCTGTCCGACTGCGTTCCTCCTATCGTATGCGTAATATTAATTATGCCCCTAAGTGAAAGTATCCCTCGTACCCCTCGTTGCGGGGGTTGGGGGTGAGCTGTGCTCAACTTCAAACATACATTTCGATGGTGAGCCAAGATGTATATAAAAATGCTGCTAAACTTGATGGCTGATGATTACGCTGATGACATTGTTGTCAGCAGTCTGCGTTGCTACGATGCCCATCATTGTCAGGCAGCGTGCTGCAAAAATGCAAAAATAATTCATGGCTGATGGGGCGGCAGCAGCCGCCAAACAAAAGCATCTGAAGTCAAAGGGCGATGCTGTATAAAAAATGTACGCAAATAGGAGCAGAAGGCAACAACGAGTCGAGAGTACATTGACAGTTGACAGCGTAGCGGTACGATAAAAAGGGAACGAGGGGTAGGCGGGGCAGACGGGGGAGACTGGAAGTAAGTTGAAAGTTAGACTATATATGCATACGTGCTGGGTTGCCAGGGCTTGCTCTTTCTGCAGCTGCTGCTGATGCTGCTGCTGTTGCAGCTTTGCAAAATTGCTTGTTTACTTCAAAGCTTGCAATTCTTGTAGCATCAGCTGCGTCGGGGCGCAAAACAATGCTGTCACTTGGGCGACGCTGACACACAACAGCAGCAGAGGCAGCAATAGCAATAATAACAGTAAGAGCAGCGACGACAACAACAATAAGTAAGTTTGCTCCAGCTGAGACAAGCCTGACTTGTATATACCCTGTTTCATTTTATTGATATGCCTTTATTCACAACTGCAATTCAAACATATTTATTCGTTATGGGATCGGATATGTTTTCTCCAGCCGGTTACATTCACATAACGTCATGAACTCTTCTCTACTTGTTCTTTTCTTATGGGTATATAGTGCAACAACAATGGCTGTGGCACAAAGTGTGTGTTGAGTGCATTTTCAGGCACTGCACATGAGCCGCTGCTTGAGATTTGCCTTTGCGTCGCGCCTTGTGAGGATATTGAAGCGGAAATTGATTGAAAGTTGCTGCTGCTAAAAAATAATGGTAATGAGATTGTCTTGCCTCGACGCTGATACGACACACGACACACAAAACACACACACAAGCCAAAGAGGCACTAAAGTCGAGTAGTATCCAGCAGCCATATCATTTACCTGCCCAACAATCCCATCCAACACAGCAAAATCCATTAGTAATTATGAATATTGCTCACTTGCCTCCAAGCTTGCTCCCAGTTGCCAGAGGGTTCCAATTTTTGTTGATGCGCTGTCAAATGTTGTATATACGAGTGTATTATACGTTCTCAGTTTGATGCATGTGCCCCCGGATAAAGTTGCATGTGTTGCATAACAAATGGCCAGCAGATATCAATGGATGAGTTACGCTGTTGTTGCCAAGCCAAGCATTTTGCCGTTGCTCTTCCTCTCCTGACAGTGATGGACAGCCGCATCACTCGCCGTTGGTTGTATGCACCAATTTCAAGTGCAACTGCAACTGATTTTTCAATAAAACGAGTTCTTTCAACTCAGTTGTGATGAAAGCGGAAAACAATAGACAATACATAAAGATCAATATAAGTTTATCAACATTATTTTATTTTTATATTCAAACTTTCTTCTAACTAATGGTTGGAATTAAATATGGCAATTTGTACAAGGTTCATATCATATGACCCAACCAAATTGACCAGTTATTTGCTATCAATTATGGTCTTCGTAGGACTGGTTCAAAAATCAAATATTAGTCTAAATTGATGTAAATGATATTTGGTTTAATGAGGCTGCTTTCATCACTCTCATGGCGCATGCTACAAAATTGTCAGTGCTCCCTCAATATTTAATTCTAGTACTGAACACAAATGTGTACTCATAGCTGGACATTAAACTGCAATCAAGACTGTACAGTGGACACACACACAGACACTTAATTGAGCGTACATTTCAAATTTTAATTTGAAATCAGTAGCCTGTAAGAGAGCCAGAAAACATCAAAGCTGGCCCACAAATTACCACAGAGTGCTGTATGTAATGTCTGAAATGTGACATATGAGGAGAGAGCGAAGCTGTGACCACTTCTACGATAGCGAGAGGAGTCCTTGCCACAAATTCGTTACATGTATCTGCTGCAATGATTTCTCTGCCCTTCCCTCTCTCCGCTTCTATCTCTATCTCTATCTAGTTGTGCTGTCTTGCAGTGTGTCAATATCAGATTCCTTTTTTAATTTCGACCAGCGTGACAAAGTAACGCATCAGAAGGAAAGACGTAATGCATGAGGAAGAGAGGCAGAGGGAGTGAGAGAGGAAGTTGGAGCAGGAAAAGTTGTCAAACATGACCATTTGGCATTGTCGTTGCCATTGCTGGCTTTCAAGCCACAAATCTAAGTGATGTCTGTGCCTGCTCTGCTCTTTATTTCCTTAGATCTACGCCTCAGTGCACATGCAAACGGTTGCCTCCTCTTCTGCCTCTTCAGAAATAAAAAAATAAAAAAAATAAAACATCATGGAAAAAGCTAAATGTAAGAAATTTTGTAGCTTTTCCCTCCACACACACTCACACACACACACTCATAGATAACTCATACGCCATGTTTGCACAGACAGAGGCACATTGAAGCGTTGTCCTCGTCCTCGTCGTCGTCCTCGCCTTCGTCGCTAGCTGTCCTCGCTGTGTCCATTTGAGTGCACAATTTGAAAAGGCTATTTGGCTCCGGCTGCCCTTGAGGCAAAAATGCAGCCACCGCGTCGCAAGACGTTCTCGATGTTGCAGGCGACAGCCTCCCCTGACGATGGCAACGTTGCATTGTCAATTTGCGTGTGCATGTGTATGTGTGATTAAAATTGTTGCCAAATGGCGGGCCCTAAATGGCCAAATTGTTGCAACAAAATATTCCAGGAGTATTCTGTCGACAAGGTTGTACTTGCCTCATTCGATTAGGCGTCCTCCACTTGGGCTATTCAGGCGAGTCCTTGACTACAACAAATTGTAAAGATTATGCAACGGCAAAATGCACTACCTCATTTCTCATTTGAATAAATACAACAAACACTAGTTGCTTGATTTCTTTGAAATTATTCGAATTTATTTTTGAATTTATTTAGTTTTTTCTTCAGTTTGTTTATTGTATTCCTTGTATTTTTGTTTAGGGGACTTCTCATTTTTAGCCTTGGATTTAATTTTTTGAGTGCTTAAAATAACATACATTTATTTTTTTTATTTTTGGTTTCCATTTTTTTTATATTTATTTACTTTACATTTAATTTAAATTAATTTATTATCAATTAGCTAAACTTACTTCATCGTGGAACGCTTACATACATACACTTAGTCCTTTTCTGATTAATTTTGTTAAAAAGACATCACTTTTAAAATACATTTATTTGTATAGCTATAATTTTTGCTTCTCCATATTTAATACGCCTTCGTCTGGCTTGACAAACAGTTTATTCAACAGTTCTTTTTTTACAAATTAGCCTAAAAAGTTTAAAGATTTTTTGTGTTTTTGTTTTAAACGCAAATTTAAAGTTGCAACAATAAATTTACAGGGTGCTTGAAGTTACATTTAAATATTTATATTATATATAAATAATTATAGTACACATATATTCAAAATGCAATTTACATTTATATTTTTTAGAGCTCGTAACAAATTGTTGCATTTCCAACAATATGTTTCTTGAAGTTTTAAGTCTTTTGAGTTGTAACTTTGAATATGCAACTAATTTTTTATGACACATTGATTTAAAAAAAACAAGTCAGAAATGTATTCTTACTTTTTCTATTTACATTTACTAAGAGCTACTAAATATTTATGCTAAACTAAAATTGCAGCTAATAAGTGTGGTTATGAATGTGCTTTTCTTATATTTCTTCATACTTTTTTTTCAATTTGCTTATAGTATACTTTTTTTATATGTTTTTTAATTGCCAAGAGTTTTCATTTTGTGTTTTCTGTGAGCTTTTAGTTAATTTAATTCAATTAATATTTAATTGCATATTGAGCTTATTTGCTATAAATTGTTGTTCTGCTTAATAATTAATAATGTACGTACACATACATACATATGTATATCGCATATATATATAAATATATTTTAACATTTACAAACATTTACAAAGTCGAATTGGAAAGTATTTGCATTCTCATTTAAAATTGATTTTTTGTAATAAAAATATTTTTATTTTTTTTTTTTTTTGTCTGCAGCTGCAATATTTTAGTACTTACTGTAAGGAAGGAACCTTTTGTGATGCACTGTTAATTGGAATTATTTGTTTGCTGTTGTTGAGTTTCAAATGAAATGCGCAAAAATAAGAATGAAAACATGAAAGTTCAGTCAATGTCAGTTAAGGAAATACTTTGCATGGCCATCATTTTAATTATAGTTTGTTCTTCGCAATATAATTTCGTTTCATTTTTAGCATATCGATTAGCCAGCCAAAAAAGCTACATTTTTTTTTTAGCTATTTTTTGACTTTCGCTTTTTGAATGCCATTTTTTTTTTGTTGATGTTAAATAAAGTTCGAAATCTGTGCATTGGTATCTCTGCTTCTATCTGTTGTTTTGCGTTAATCGATATTGTTTCACAATTTGTTGCTCTTATCAAATTTATGGTTTGCCCACAATTATTTTTTTGCACTGACATTTATAATTACACGGATTTATATGCATATTATTTATATTTATTCGTAAATGGGAAACTGGCAAATGGCAAATTGCCCATTAATATATAGAGATGTATTATTTTATGTTTGAATTTTTATTTAATTTGTGTAGTTCTTTATTATTTTCAGGTTAATTTAAGCTTTCAATTCGTTTTGGCAACGCGCTTAGCCTAGACACAAACCTCAAAGAGCTCTCAATTTAAAAACGACTGCAACTTAAACGCAGCTCTCCTGCTGCGAGTACATAAGAGGCGTGCGTACTGTGACTATTTCGCGGGAATAGGACTTGCCCACGCCGGAGAGTCCTGACAGGGAGCTGCTGGGGCTGGCGATGGCTGCCGTCGAGGCCAGACCGCTGCTGTTGCTCGAGACGAGCATTTGGCCATGTGCCAGCTGTTGTTGTTGTTGTTGCTGCTGCTGCTGCTGCTGATGCTGCTGGTAGGAGGGCGGCATGGGAACGTTGCCAGCTGGATGATGTTGCAACTGTTGATGCATCATTTGCATCATGGATGCCGAGTTATGCGGCTGCTGTTGCTGTTGCTGCTGCTGGTGATTATGCGGCAGGGTATGATAGCCACCCGGATGTGGAGGTAGCGTGTACATTTGCACTGTGCCCGGCGACACAGTTGAAGGTGTGCCCTGCGACCCCGGTGATGAGACACATGGACCAAAGGCCGCACCGGCCGCAGTGTCCACCTGCATGGCGGCAGCAGCCGCGGCGGCGGCGGCGGCGGCTCCGGTTCGTGTCTTATATGCATCTATCTGGGCGTATATCGTGGGCTCCTCAAAATAATCGTATGTGGGCGGCGGTGCATGCTGATGCGGATGCTGCAGACCGCCCGCATTCGGCTTGTGGCGCTGCAGCGTCGCCGTTGCCGGAATAGTCGGCAACAGCTTCCTCATACTCGAGCCATGTGGCAATGTGCCACCCATAAGTGGCTGCTGCTGCTGCTGAGACTGCGACTGCTGCTGCTGTTGCTGAACTGTACTCTGGCCAGGTTGGCTCTTCTTTGAGCTGCTGCACGCGGCGCTGTTTAGCGAAAGTTCCGCATAATGCAGTTCATCGTCCTGCAGGGATAAGTATATTTTGTGCATAATGTACATTTTTTATTTACGAATAAATAAAATACAGGGATCTCTCGCAAACTGAAACGCTTTTCTTGCACGACTGATTTGAATTTGTAAATAGTTTATTTATAGATTCAATTTAATATAATTCACTGTAATGCTGACGCTAAGAAATTCACCTAATTTTTTCGAGTAATTCTTATTTCTGACTGTTGGCTGACTGTAGGTTATAGTTGGACAATCGCTTTTGGGTTAACAGTTTGGCCTAAAGCAAACGATAACTTACCTTGCTGCTCTGGTAAGCGCCGCTGTCTGCCGAGCAGCCGGCGCTGATGCCGACTCCAGCTGTGGCACCTGGTTTGCAGCTGATTTCTGCCTCGCTGGTTGTCGAAAGATGTCCCGATGGCGTTTGAGTTGCTGATTTTTGTTTATATTCGCCATCAACTAAATTGAAGCCAGAGCGAGACAAACAAAGAGAGAGAGAAAGAAAAAGAGGGAGAGAGATAGAGATAGAAAGAAAGAGAAAGAAAGTTGGCTTAGTGAAAAGTTTTCAGCATTTTGTTGCTGTTGTTTAGTGGGGCAATGAAAAAGTTTTTCGCTGCTCAACTCCTTGACGCTGCCCATTTTCTACCCTTACAGAGGCTGCTACAGATTCTCACAACCCCATTTAGTGAACAAGTGATATAAGTGCTTGATCAGCTACAACGGGACAATTAAGGACCAGACTCTTCCTTGGAATTCTCTAAACGATCCCTTGGGTACATCCTTAAGCATACTCCTGCCCGACCCTTCAGTCTTTCTGCACAACTTTTAGAATTCCCCAAAGAGCTAAACCAATCTCAAACTTTTGAAAAGATATCTTGGAACTACTATATACTATATAAATGATTTTCTGTTGTGAATCACCACCGGATGAATAAGAGTATTTAAAGCGCGGCGCAGCGAAGTTAACTATTCTTTCTTGTTCGGTAAATCTGTTGATGGTTTCTGGGGGCGCAACGTTCAGTTTTCTTTTCGCATTTTCCATCAAATTGCTGTAGGTTAAGAAATTGATTAATTTGTTGAGCTGTGTGAGCGGTTGCTGATTTCTTGATTGCCATTAATCAAGCCGAAACGTGTGCACTGGCTAAAATCTCTGCAAACTTAAAGTGCTGCATGCCGCAAGGCACGAGGCAGGGAGACGCGGCAGGGCAGGTGGCACTCAGCTGCAGACATATGAGCAAACAAAAACAGCAGCTTCGGCCTCCTTGTCTGCCTGCCAGCAATTAGCTGTCATTTAAATATTTCAACACTGGCATAAAAATGCAGACCCGCCCACTGCACTCCACATGATCCGCCCCCAACAGACTCTTTGGCCATGTTTGCTTGTTTGTTTGAGTTGGCTGACTGGCAGCCTATTTGTCCTAAGGCCCTTTCGCCAACGTCCATAAATTACACACACTCACACACTAGGATCATCCTGGCGCATATATCTTGAAGCAAACAGGAGCTAGGATGGAGCATTTAGCATGGAATTGCAATTGCACTTACCCTCATTGTAGGGGACGACATCGGGATTCTTCTCGTCGTACATCTCCTCGGAGTGGCTCAGTGGCAATGAGATCTTATCTTTAATTTGCAAATTGCCGGGACGTGAGAATTTCGCATTCGAATGTGCGAACTTCTGCTGCTGCTGATGCTGATGCTTGTGCGAGCGCAGCTTCAACGCCGCAATGGTCCCAATCCCGATGCAGACCAGAGCCACCAGAATGCCCACAAATATGCCAATGGATAGAATGGGTGTCAGCTCAAAGCTGTTGGCGCCCTGGGCGCTGCCCTTGTACGACGTCAATGCAACTGCAAAGAAATAAAAAGAGAGTGTGTAAATCAAGGAGAAAAAATATAGATAGAGAGAGAGGCAGAGAGAGAGAGAGAGAGAGAGAATGTGTAAGCGAGAAAAATCACATGAAAATCTTGTATAATTTGAAGTCATCTTAATGCCCAATTAGACAAAGGGCCGCCAAACAGTCGCCTAAAACAGTTGCCCATTAATAAAACGGCTGAATGCTAATTTACAATACACTAGCCGTATTTTGAGTATATTGATTTCCTAAAATAGCTTGAAATTTTTAAGTCAAATAAGTATATTTTTTTTGGGATTTGTCTTAACTCAATTGAAATCCTTTTTATTTATTGCTTGCAGTCTTATTTCGAAAGTTTATTTTTATTGTAAAATAATAATCCACACTAATCTGAATTTGTTAAATAAATATATTATTTTAATAAAATAATTTTTTATTGTTTTGTTTATATAATAAATTAATGATGAAAAGTAAAGTCCATATAGTAGAGTAATTGCGTGCTTAATGCTGCAAGGGTATTCAATTTTCTTAATTCCATTTATTCCATTTTTAGCCTTCCTGTAATTTTCTCATCATATTTTCCCATTTTCTTTTGCGATTTTGTTGTATTGTGACTTTATGAAAAATTAAAACGACTCAAGTTGTTTACCCAAAAAAATGTGTCTGTCTGTGTCAAGTACACCAGATCCCGCACCGCACCGCACCGCACCGCACCGCACCGCACCGTACCGCACCGAACCGTTCCGCCCCTCTCCGCTCATTTCGGCTATCCATTGGAAAAAACCTCTTCTAAACTTTGCTTTACGGCATTTTGCCTCAGCTAATTAGTATTACAATTTGGCTTTGCTCGGCGCTTCTCGTTTCGTGCCAGGCGAAAACCTTCTAAAGACAATTCATTAATGTTAATCATTTTATATAATTTGTTTCTTTCTTTGGCGCTACTTTGGTGCTTGCATAATTTTTTGGTTGCTGGCAGGGCAACTGCAAGAGAAAAGTTTTGTGTAGCGCTGGGAAATTTACAATTCATTGAGCAGTTTAGCTTAATTAAATTGTCAGGCGCAATGACAATAATAAAAGCTGAATGAAACCTTCTGCCCGAGTTTAAAATGCTCAAATCTATTATTTGTTCTTTTATATACTTTAAGAAAATCGCATGCAAAGTTATGCAATTGTACAGATTCTTGAGAAACATTAACATAAAAAATTCATAAATGCCAAATACACGCGCCACATAAAAATGCGTTAAAAATTCATAAGTCTCTTCCAAATGGTTCGCGCAATATTTTCTCATTCCATTCATTTACTTACCAGTTTGCTTCTCGGCGGCCTTCAAAGTGTAGCCATCGACGGCCACCGCTTCACTGCGTCCCCGTCCGTTTACCGAGTAGATGTAGATCCGGAATAGACGGCCCGCATCTAGGCCACTAACGCTGAACACCGCAAACTTGGCGCTTATGTTTGCCTGCAGCAGACCACTGTGCTGATCAAAGATTTCCATAAGGAACCATTGACGCATGCCTCCGTCAAAACCTGCAAATGGATTATTGGAGAAAAATTAGACAAGTTTGCGAACAATATAAAATCAGATTTTAATTTATTTTTCAATTTCGCTAACAAATAATTAATAATCTTATTCACTCTTTCTTTCAAGAAACTCAATTAAATCAATTCCTTAATAGTTTAATTACGGATTCGTCACATCCCTTTTAATTGCACTCACAGCCAAGCACGGTAATTAAATGATTAAGTCTTAAATACATTCCCTTTATTCTGAGTATTATCAATGTAAATATTTTCCCCGGCCCGTCCAAGTACCGCTCCCACTGCCCGGCTTATTCTCAAGGTTGTCGCAAGTGGAGTTAACGAAAATACTTGAAGTAATCTAAAGCTACATTTTAAATGCCATTTAATAACACCACAAAAGAACTGGCCGACCACTTGAAATGAAGATTGTGCACTCTCCATCCATCCGACACCCCATTTGCCAATGTGGCACCCTTTGCCGAAAAATAAGCAGCTAAAGTTCTTGGTGCTGCTGCTCCTCAACGGGTACTTCGTTCTAGACACAAAAGTCGGCTTAAAACACTTGCGAAAAATGTTTAAATATTTTGTAATAAAGGCGGCTCTTGAAAAGGTTGCTCCCCCAACTACTGCCCTGAGCTTGGGTTTGTTGGTTTGTCGGATGAGGGGATGGGAGGAAGGGTCGGGGGTTGTGGATTTTAGCCGAAGGAGAAATTGTTGTGTAAAATGTTTTATATGTTGCTATGAATTTAGCTGGGCATTGTTGTGCTTATTTTGGCCGGCTACTGTTCTTATAGTTATGGCTCGTGGAGGAGGTCGAGAGCACAAAGGCTGGCTGCACAGAAATAGAGTCAAAAGAATGTGCTTCGCCTTTGCTTCAAAGGCCTTTGTGTTTGGCACATCATTGTTTGTGGCCAGGGGTCGGTCGTTGTTGCCAGGCTATATAGCCAAAGTATTTTGTGCGCACTTTAAAACGTTTAGCTAATGAAATTTGCCGCAGCATTGGGCCAAGCAAGTAAGCAGGCAACATGCCAGACCGTTACAACAAAAACTTCATTGTAATGGGTTAATTTTATTTACTTGGACCAGGCTACAATGGAAATTGCGCAACTGGAGTAAAAATAATAAAGCAGCGGCAGCAGCAGCAGCAGCGGCTGCGGCAGCGGCAACAAAATGTTATAAACTGAAATTTTATTATATTAAACCGACGCTTGATGAGTTTGGTTAGTTGCCTGCCTTCTGCGTTGCTTTTGTTTTGCCAGCGGAAAGAGAAAGCGAACGAGAGAGATGGAGATAGAGATAGCGAGAGAGTGAGAGAGTGAGTGAAAAAATAAGAGAGCAATGATTGGCCAAGAGGCAACCGCCCTCAAGTTGTCCGCAGTTGAGCAGCAGCAGCAGCAGCAGCAACGCGCATTGAATTGAATTCGAGGCAAGTTCTCCTCATCGCCTGCGTCCCAGTTACCGTTGCGGCAAGTTGGCCAAGTTGCGTGCTGGCTTATTAAAGTCGAAACGTGCAGCGACCGCAGCTTAAGTTGAGTTATTATAAAAGAAGAAACCAGCACAGATACTCCGGGACCACTCCGGGAGTTTCTCCCGCGGGTCGGAGGCACGACATTTGCTTTAATGTAAAGTGCAATATAAAAAGTATCGCGTTTTCTCCATGTTGCTGTTGTTGCTGTTGTTGCTGTTGTTGCTGTTGCCCCTGTTGCTTACCAAGTTGCGTTAAAGTTTTAATGATGCTGATGACTATGATAATAATGTGCAGCCACTAAATTAGCAGGGATGCGGGGTGCAAATGTCGGGCGAAATGTTCTTTATAAAATGCTTAAAGAGGAGAGCTTGAAGCGTTCGCTTTTCCTATGTTTTCCGCACCCGACACTAAGTTAAAAATTAAGAAAGGTTTCTTAATATCCCTTTCTTGTGAACTTTAAAGTGTTTCCACAAAAACTTTTTAATGATTCACTGAAAATGATGTGACACACTCAAAGTAAGTTGAGAGCAATTATATATGTTGTTAAATATTTATAAATGAAACTGTTTACTTAGTAAATTTCTCAAAATTTGTGATTAAATTCTCAACAAGTTGGAATTCTAAACGATGCCATTGCACATTTATAAGAAGCACCCACCGTATAATAATATGTAATTAACATGTTTTTCTTACTTTGAAATACTTGAAATTGTTGTATGAATTATATATTTCATTATAATAGATGGCTTAGCAGATAGCTATTACCGCTTCTTGTTTGCTCAACTCCAAAACGGAATTCTACATATTTGCTTCTAATATTTTATGGATATGCTTTCTTATGCTGTTTTCGAGACAAGCGACATTTAGCACGGCAAAGCCATGGAATGGCATCGACAAGGACAAGGACTCATCCTGGACTCCAGCAGCGGAGAATGCGCTATTAAGTATGCAGTTATTATGCGCTTTTTGTTGCACTTGCAGCGGTCGCCTCGTTATGCTGCTGTTCTTGCCTCCGCTTCTGTTTCTGGTCTGTTCCTGTTTTTGGTGCAGTTGCTGTTGCAGTGGCTGTTGCTTCTTCTGGAATTCGCTTTGCTTTGCACTCGAGAACGTTTCGAGGGCTGCATAAATGCATCATAAACTCAGTCGCAATTTGCGAGGACATTTCTCGACTGATATTCTCCTGCCTGCCTGCCTGCCTGCCTGCCTGCCTCCCCCTGGTCTGCATCCTGTATTCTCTCTGCTAATGTACAACTCTGGGAAACTGAACTTTGAACTCGGGGCGAGCGATGCAAAAATTTGTTCTGCTTACTTTGCGCTTTGCGCTATCTTTTGCATTTCCGTAGCGCATAAAATATGCGAATTGAATTTGTATTTAAAGTTTTCGCCTTCAGCTTTTACTTTTACTTTTACGTTTACTTCTAGCAGCCAGCAAGTTGCATAACAACCCAAAACAATTTGTATGTACAAATTTGTGCTTAACTTTTAGCACTCACTGTGTCTGTCTGCCGGCACTTCTTCTGTGCGACTCCTACTTCATCATTTTAGGGAAGCGCCATATTTGTTATTTGGTATAAAATTGAGCCAAGAGTCTTTTCCTTTGAATTTTCAGCAGCATTTTCCAAGCGTTATTCTTTTTCAACATCTCTATACGACCATGCTGCAATCTGCTCTCGAACTAAAGCATTTTGTATACGGACTACGACCAATTCTCAGCGCGTTGCTTTTCTAGTTGTACGCTTTCATTGCACTTTTATTATTCGGCTCTACTATCTCGAAGGAAGTTGCATACACACACACACACACACACACACACATACACACATACACTCGTATTCTCATTCTCATTCTCCTGCTGCCAAAGTGCACTTAAGTTGCTCATGTATTTTAAATGAGTCTGAAAAGCGCTGCAGGAAACACAGCAACACACTCGTGTACACATGTACCACGATTTCCACTTGCCACCAACCCATGCCCCACCTCAAGCTCTTGTCTGGCCACTTAACTAGCCATGCAGCATATTGCTTGAGCTGTGGCTAACGATATTTTTTATACACACATATCATACATATGTAAACATATGTATATATATGTATATATGTATGTAGCATTTCCCATTTTATTTATTGTGTTTTTCTTGTGTCGAGCATTGATTGGCTCATCAGCAATTATAAAAGCTGTCAAATTGGCTGGCCATTTTGGTTGCTTTTGAGGTTACTCACCTTCAAGGCAATAAACCTCCAGTGAGTCGGACGTTTGATTGACCACTGTACAATTGGTGGGCGCTTCCGGTTTGCCCGCAGCTATTAAGTGGAATACACAGGGCTCCTTTTGTTGGCCCACGTTGTTGTCCGCCCAGCACATGATGGTACCAAAGTCCATTTCCTGCGGAGAGCAATTAATTTTCAGAATTATTATAACTTTTATTTTTGTAATCAAATTTGAAGTTAATTTACACAGTTAATTGTAAAATGTGTTATGTAACAGAAACATGAAAATAATGCCTTAAAATAAATACAGAAATACTGTTTAAGCCAACGCCTCGTTGGGGCTCGGGGGCGAATGTGTAATGTGCTTGTCGGGCCGCCTGATCGATCGCAGCTGTCAATAAGTCTTTCATTAATATAATTTCATGTCAATAAACGCACACACACACACACACACACATACACACACTGGGAAAACAAGTAGTAAGTTTATGTGAAAAGAGAGGAGGGGGAAGTAGGAAAGTATCTGCTGTCCAAGAAGTTTGCGCAGCTTGGCAGTAAAAACAAATGAAGCATTCTGTGGCTGCCTATTCTGGCTCATATTTCTCCGAGTCTGCGATTGCTGGAAGGGCCGCAAGGAAACTATGTTAACATGGCTTTAATGTATGCCATGTGTCCGGGCATGTAGAACTTGATAAGTGGCCACGCCTGTGGGCCCATTGTTGATTCTTTTCGTCAGTGTTTGTGGGTGTATTTGTTTGTGTTTGTGTTTGTTTGTGTTGTGTGTCAAATGTTGTGCTAATGAAATCCTCCAACTATATTACGGTCAAATGAACAACAACGTTCGAGACGATTGATTTGTTTGCACTGACACTGACAAGAACACACACAGGCGCACGAGCACAACTTGGCTTGGTTGTGTCTATTTACCTTGGGAATTGTTCGCCGGAAAAATAAGCTCACTTAATCAGTCCTAGGCGTCTTGAACTCATTAAAATTTAAAATCACTTTCCACCAGCGCTCAGTACGCTTCAAAATGTCAACGCAAATTGCAACTTATTTATCAGTCAGAGCGCGCACTTATTTTAAACCCCAACCCAACCATCAACGACCCCTGGTTTTTGGTACCCGACTCAAGTCGAGTCACTTCGGAGAATTGTTGTCATTTTAATTAAGGCAACAAGAAGAAAATCACAAAAAACACTTAAATCAGAAAAAAATGAAAATAAATTAAACTTTCAAAGTTTTCCCTAATTTAAGCCCGACAAAAGTGTAATGTCACTATTTAACTACGAAAAACTCTGAAAATAAATAAACAACAACTTTCGATCAGCCAAGATTAATGGTAATTAAAAATATTTCAGAGTGTTGAAAGTGTTGAAAGTGTTGAATGAGGGCTGTTGTAATAGTTATGCTCGTTTATGTCAAAAGCGACCAAACTATTTATGCAAATTTTTGACAAATTTATGAAAATGAAAATGAATATGAAAATGAATATGAAAATGCATATATATGTGTATTGTATACGGTATTCTTTCATAGCATATTGTGTTTGGCAAAGTGTTGTCACAAGGGCGACAACAGCTGCCAACACTGCGCATCAACACCTACACACATGTGGTGTGTGTGTGTGTGGTTGTGGTGGTCTGTGTGTGTGTAACCTCAAGCAACATACAGACTGCAGTTTAAGTAATAATAAATTTTCGCAAGCGCATAGAAAATGTCTGAAAATTGTATGCAGCATGAAAAGCAGAGCATATTTTTTAGGGCCAAGCCTTGGCTTCTGCAACTGTCAACCAAAAATATGCTTAATAAATTTACAGTTGCCTGAGCTACAGCAAACTTTGACTTTAGTTTAATTTCACATACTTTTAAATTTTGTGTTTGTCTGTGTGTGTGTTTGTGTGAGTACCGTAAAATTATGGTCTAATATATGCATATTTACATATTTATTATCATTAAACTGGGTTGTTTATATTATTTCGATGTTGCCGCAACTGAGCGTAAATATTATTACAGTTGTAAAAGCTGGCAGCGCACCGACAACAAAAACAAATGCCTAATTTGTTGCAGGCAGCCGCACACTCACACACACACACACACACGCACACACACACATACATCTATATAATTTTGCTTCAGGGCAGAGTATGTGATTTCTTCTTGAGAGCTGCTGCCTGCATTTTTACTGCATCTTGTCTTGTGCTGACAGCCCGCAAAATAAATGTTATTATTTATGTATTTTAATTAAAATTTGAACAATTCAGTGACATTTTAATGAGTTTTTCTGTGTGCGACAATTTCGACAAATTTTTGTGTGCAGCGAAAAATATCTAGGAAAAGACAATCACAAATGTCCACACATGCAAAAGAGACACACGGAGTCGCTCTGTGGGAGGGAGACAGAGAAAATCATAAATTCCAAAGAATGGCGAAAAATTAATGAGCTGTTGGCTGTTGTCTGCCTTTGAGCAAATCCCACACACAAAAAAAATAAAGAAAAATGAAAGGAAAATCAGCTCAAAGGACGACAGTGACAGCGGCATCGCTTGAGCTGCGGCAGCGGAAACCGGAAACAGCATATATGACAACAGAACGGAAGGGATTTTTCATATTCAATTCAGTTAAATGATTTATGTATGTGTGGGAGTCTTAAAGTGACTGAGTGTGTGTGTGTGTGGGTGTGTGTGGGTGCAATCAGCGCTGGGCGACTGTTTGTGAACGGAACTCATTTGAATACCGTTTGACTAGCAACATTTCTCGTTTGACAATTGAAATGTGAACCCAGCCAGGCAGTGGGTACATCGCACCACACTCGACTCCATTGTAACCCCAAAGAAAATAATGTGGGTTCGTTAGGGTGGTGCAACACTTTAAACTGGGTCAGTTAAGCAGTCAGCCAAAGATCCAGCCAGCTTAACAACCACGTTCGGGCTTAGCATGCATGCGATGCATTTCTTGACAGTTGTTCTTGTAGTTGCCAGTGTTGTAATCGCACAATGGCAACCATTTTGGCTAAGTGGCAACCACAAGTGCATTACTTAACACGCTTATAGTCAGACTTAGAATGAAACCATGTGTTAAGATCTCGAGAAATTGAGAGAAATTCGAAACTATTTCAAGGGAACTTTTCCAATCTGCCAAATGAAGCAAGTGTGTTCATACGATATTTATAGAAAGACATTGGGGCACGCACACATTTATAAAGCTTATATATAATGTATATAAATATAATAGATTTTGAATAGTATTGGGATAGAACAGTTGTTATGTGTATTAGATATAGATAAATAATATTATAAAACAATTGAGTAAATAAATATGAATAATTTTGTTCAAATCACATCGATGAATTTATTTAAAATAAACTTGGGAATACTTTTATAACGTAAAAGCACAGAATAGATTCCTTCTAGTTGAATCGCCATCAGACACAGCCTGAAGCAAATGAAATTGTCCGTGCCACGATTGCAGCGCATATTCTGTTTTTTGATTCGCCAGCTGCTGTTGCAGTTGCAATTGGATGTCCATTAAAGGAGTGTATGGGAAAGTCGCATTCGGTTACAAATTTTTGGCATTGATAGGAACGCAGCTCATTGATGGCCAATTTGGCTGCTCAATTGGCAGGGAGGAAGCAAATGCAATCGCCATCGCCATCGCCAATGCAATCGCAATCGCAATGGGGCTATATCGATGACGATAACGTTGGCAATTTGAGTCGCAAATGCTGGCCAATTGTCGATTCAAGTGGAAGAGCAAACAGCAAGTCAATGGTTTGGTTTGTTGTCTTACTTGAGGCGCGCTTAAAGCCAAAATGTCAGAGGCTTTAATATTACTAACTAACCTCTGACCTTTGTTATGCCCATTATTGCTGCCATTGGCATTGCTTTTTAATTAAAAAGGCAGCACTAATAGAATTTTTAATTAAAATTTGCTCATGCGCTGTCCAAAAGCTAGAACCATTCCAAGGGCTCTTTGTCTTCCCGTGTTGGTTTTACATTATGTTTGGCAACGTGACACGCACACGGGCCACAACAACAATAAATGTAGCAGCAGCAGCAGCAACATCAGCAGCAGCAACAGCAGCAGCAGCAACAGCAGCAGCAGCAGCAATAGCTATTAATTAAAATTTTGTCATTTAATTTGGAGCCCGAGTGGGAGTCTTTCCTTTTTGCCTGCCATTTGGCCAAATGTCAAATATGCCAACAACAATTTCACATCAAAAAACAATAAATTAAATTTTAAAACTGGCCAAAAATCCAACCTAAATTACAGACCACAACAAATAGCAGTTTCTGTGTGTGTGTGTGTGTGTGTATGTGTACGAGTGTGGGCAGCACATAACCCGCCCCTAAACACACCCACACTAAAATACGCACACACATGTCACATGTGATGTTGAATCGCTTATTCCCATGTTTAGCATTTAGCGTCATGTAGTTTGTCATTTTCATAATGCAAGCGGAACACGAAACAGACTTGTTTGTTGGCGTTTGTCTCCCAACGAGCGGAGGGCGGGAGAATTTGTGGGCGTGGTCTGTGACAACTGTGTGTTGGCCCATCAATTGGGTCACGCAAATATCAATCAGTACACATACATGTACATATACCTGGTGTACTTACCTTCACAGGCGTATAGGTCAACGTCGAGCCCTGTGCGGAGTGGGGTCGGAAACCGCTTTGCGGCATATCGAAAGTTTCGGCGGTGTTGTTGAATGACCACTTAAAATTCTCGGGCGGCGGAAAGGCGTCCACTTCACAAACGATTTCGGCCGCCTCGCTGCGGGCAACTCCGTAGATTTTCTTTTGATCGGGCCGGCAAATTGGTTTATCTAGAGAAACACACACACAGAGAGAGAGAGGGAGAGAGAGATAGAAAGAGATGGCAAAAGTTAGTAAACTTTGATGTTGAGTCGAGTGCATTTTGCTGTTCGTCGGCTGCTGCAAATCAATAATCGCATTGCTTGGCCCCAAACTTAATGCAATAAAGCCCTAACAGTTCGGGTGAACATTCCCTGCTGTTGAAGAGCCAAGAGCCAAGAGCCAAGCTGGCTGACTGACAAGTGCTCGGCTTTTGTTTTTGCATGCGCCTGGTAACCACACTCAAATCCGCACTCAAAAGTAGAAAATTTTGCAAGCAAAAAGTACCATAGAAGGAGAGAAAGCGAGTCCTTTGCAATCTATATAGACAAATCCAGGATTCTTCTTCGTCGTTGTTGCCTATTCAAGCCACTAACTAAACATAGTCAAAAACAGCAACAGCACAAAAAGCAATGCAAAACAAGATGAAAAAAAGATACAAATACGAAATATACGTTAAGTAAACGAAAAGCTTGGTCGGAACGAAAGTTTATAGTCGTAACGAAATAGCTATGGGAAAATTAAATTTCTTCTAATCTTCGGACAGGCAAATCTCCAGCTGCAGCTGCATTCAGCATTGGGCATTGCACAGTGCACAATTTCATATACGATTGTGGCAAGTCTGAATTTAGTCCTTCCCCTGTTGTTGTAGCTGTATGCGAAGGGGCCAATGCGAAAAGAAGGCTGTAAACAAAGTTTCCACGGACAGCATCGAGCCGCAGTCCAAGCGTCATGCATTGTTTTACAGATTGGGTTTTTTGCTTCTTTTATCCCAATCCTCAATGGAGTGGTAAAATTGTAAAGTGGTGAAGTGGTGCTACCACATTTCGGGGTGACGAAAAACGCCACAGCAACAGAGACAATTGCTGCAAAGTGTTGGAAAAGGTTTTCCAAACGGATGTTTAACCTTAAACAAAGCCACACAACGACAGCTCCAAAAAGGAGAAAAACATGTTTCCAAAGTAAAAGGAAATGGTGTAGGAAATAAAAGCATAAGGAAACAACAATAAATTTGAGATGGGAATAAGGATCTGTGTGATGAAATGCTTAAAAAAAAAGTAGGAAATTAATTAACACTAGCTTTTATGGGAGCAAGTCGAACAGAAGGTTTCAGTTGAGGATTAAATCTGATGATTGAGGACAATTGTAAGCTGTGAAAACATATTTCGGAAGGCAAAAGTCTGGTATTTGAATCGATTAACCGAAGAGTCTCAGTTTAATGGATTTTATGAAAAATACACTTCAATCAAAGCAAGCTGCAACACAATTAAAGTTGAAAGTTTAAAGCATCTGAAAACTGTCGAATCAAAATCATATATTGATCACAATTAGGCCAAGAAAATAAGTTTCCTTGTTGTTAGCCGAATGGTGAAAAGCAATCGGAAATGCGCTCCTTCAAAAGGAAAATAACTAAATGTCAACAAAAGGCCGGAAGCCACGAAGAGGGCTTTGTGTTGGCCCTAACACATACCTGACCAACAGCAAGCTGCCCGACTGCATATTGTATGTTTCTCGGCAGAAATCAAAGTTTTCAACGGCAAAAGTGTGCCGTGGACTAGGCCAAGATGGCAAAGCAGGCAAACCAAACCCCAGCTGCAGTTTGACTTGTGAACAGAGCACAAAAGACGGCCGGGACACAAGCACACAAAAGCCATTCGAGAATGACACAATAACGGGGGCGTGTACGCAATAAAAGTGCAAGAGGGCCACATGGCCACAATGCACCACTCACCAAGCTCGCACCATCGCAACCACTCGACCACTCAATAATGCTGACTTTTTGTGTGTCAAAGGCTCTCAGCCAATCCTAAACAGTGCAGCCAGCGACGGCGCCAGCGCCATCATCCAAGTGAAAGCTGGCAATAACGTTGGCCAAACGGGATTCGATTTAAAAGCCAGTTGGCATTTAAGAGCTGAATGTTTGTTAATGGCTCAAACCGTACGCTTGCCATGTGCTAAAAGAATGATAGCCCAATCCAAGCATTCAACGCGTATTTTTTATGATTCCACCCACAACAACAATGCGATGCATGCAAATCGAATCGAAATGAAACGAAACGAAGCACACACATGTCAAAAGTGGGGCAAGCTTAAAATGTTGTACATACGCAGTGTGGCACAGAGCTATAACTTTCAGGTTTGTATTCTTATTTTCTTTATTTTTTGTTTTGGCAAGTGCTAAATAAAACTCAACACGTGCCCCATAAAACTTGACATGTGAATGCGCTCGCAAAATCAACAACAGCAACAGCAACAACAGCAACAGAAACTCGCAATCAATTCAACGAAATCATAAATAAATGGAGCACACTCTTTTATTCCGACTTGTACTTGCAACACATCACTTAAAGTCGTGACAAATCCATTGAGCACATGTCTCTACTTACACATCACTTTAAGCTCGACAATGTTGGAGTCGCCATCGCCCTCCACATTGGAGGCGGTGCACGTGTAGTTTCCGGCCTGGTGGCGCGTCACTCCCTGTAGTGCCAGATCTCCGCTGCTCACAATTACGCCGGCACGCTGATTATGTTGAATGATTTGGTGCTGCAAGTGGCATGAAAAATAATTATACATATAGATATATATATATGTGAATCCCATATTGTCTGAGTTTATGCATTCATATTATTATCATCATTTTTATTTTGCGCTAATGAGCATCTTCTTCTGTTTTCTGTCCGTCATTCGCACACTCACACACACACACACAAACACACACACACACACACACACTCCCACGAATTCAAAAGAAAATATGAAGGGTTGGAGCTTATTATGAGAGGTGATTAGCAAACACGTAAAAGGTATGCCAATTAATTCGGATCTGAACAGATGTAAGCGGCTTAGTTACCCAACTTTTAAAGACATTTTTTATAAGCTGATTAGAAAATTAATTCTTGCTTAACATCTCAATCTACTGGATAAATGCAATTTAATTTTAATTTATTTGAAATCGAAAATGTGTGGATTTCAAATCATCCAATAAAAATGGTGCACCGAATTGTAGTCTTACAGATGATTCAAAACTTAATAAATTGTACATAAAATATAAATATAAATATAAAACATGACTTTTTGTTAATATTAAAATGTTAGGTATGCCACAGTTTTTATTGAAATTTATATTGCACCATTAGCTTTTTGCCATAAATTTAAAATAGGCTTTTCCATCCATACTCGTATTCCATAAATTGTGCAGCTTTGGAGCATCAGCTGCCCAAGGAAAAAACCATTGCTATTCAACCCAG
Source organism: Drosophila mimica (assembly GCA_037043585.1). NCBI lineage: Eukaryota > Metazoa > Arthropoda > Insecta > Diptera > Drosophilidae > Drosophila > Drosophila mimica. The sequence continues at coordinate 3,383,425 of JBAMBE010000661.1, forward strand.
TACATTTTTGCCTGCCTTTGGGCGCAAGGTCAGATCCGCCTTTATTTATTATAGCCGTTGGTGCCGAACCCTCTAAAACTCAGTTGCTCATAAACGCGATTCTCATACGCGAGGCGCTTCATTAGAGAGAGATTGAGAGTCAGTGTTTGGAACGTGTCTGGAATTATCAAAATGCTAGAAATCAGCCAATATTTACTTTACTTTCAAACACACTCTCCACATCCACACACAAACTTGACCCTTATATGATATATATTTATATATATGTATATGCCTACAGTTTGTGTTGTTGTTGTTGTGGCGCCCCCAATGCGCCAGCACTCGACAAGATTTTGACGCATTTCCCCAGAGCCTTGTGCCATTTAGCAGCAAAACAAATTCGCACTTTGGCCTGCTCAACGGCAGCAACAAAGGCAACAACAACAATGCGAAATAAATAAAAATGTGTGTATAAATTGTCGACAAAAGTCAAAATGCCAAAGCACCAACAGGCAGCGAACAAAGCCGCTCCGACCTTGCCACACAATGTGTAAGCATAAGTAGAAACAACAACATCAATAGATGGAAAGAAACAATGCAATGTGGCAACACTTTGATAATAGTGTTGCCTACTTTTCTACAAACTGGCCCACATCTATGACTCTTGTTTGCTTCTCCTTCTCTGTGTGTGTGTGTGTGTGTGTGTGTGTGTGTGTGTGTGACGCGTCGCATCTTTTGTCTGGCAATGACAGTGGGCCACAACATATTGAATAGTTATTTATTTATGTGGGTCTGTCCTAAATCGAATGCTCGTTGACTGTTTGCTCTTTAGATAATTGTCATCCTTTTTGTACCCTGCCAACTGGTCGTATGCTCAATATATATAATTAGTTCATTTTTAAGTTCGAACGCACAGCGGCACAGGGTCTGCCTGGGGCAGACAAATACAATGAACACACAACCATTCATGACCTTGAAGTCTGCTTAGCACTAACCCTCCCCATCCCTCTCCCCCTACCCATTCATAGCAAACAGTGCTTTGCAGCCATCACTATTCCCATCGGGTTCTTAAATAGCTCCCCAAATGTTGTCAGCCATTTGCTGAACTCAGCGACCCAAGGCGTTTTATCAGCTGCAGCGTTGTTGTTGCCTCTGTTGCCACTGTTGCTGTAGTTGTTGCTGTTGTCATAAAACAAATAAAAATGTCGCCAGGCACACAAAAGTAAATAAAGTTCAAGGTTGTCACACAGAAAAAAAAAAAAAATGAAAGTAAATAAATACATACAGAAAAAAAAAATAATAAAATTGAAGTGGGTCTTGCTTCGTTTGCCTGAGTTTAGGATTATTTCAATAGTTGAGGGCACATCCGCTGCAGCTTTTCCGCTCTGGCTTTTCCGTTTCGCCACAGCTCTCAAGCCAGGTTGTTGTCTGCCAGCCGCACAACCCTTTTGCCGGCCCGCCACCCACTTCCTTTTAGCCACTGTCAATGCTAATGGCGCATTTTATGCGCTGCCATTTTGTTTGTCTGTCTGCAGAGACAAGCGCCTTGACATGTTTGTATTTGTGTTGGTGTTTGTGTTTGCTTGCCACTCGCTGCTGCTGCTGTTGCTGTTGCTGCTGCGCTGTGTACCCAGCTACAATAAATACCCAATTAGTGTTGACCATTTCTTTAGTGGTCTGGAATATGACGCTAGCTTCCCAGGGCACAGCACTTCAGCTTCACATTTGTTCGCATTTTCCGCATTGCAAAAGTCGCCAAAAACATTGGCAACAACCATTTTCAATGAAGACTACATTAAAATTATCTAAAACTATGCATATTCTATTAAATTCCCGATAATACACTTTTCATTGTTGAAAGCTACTTATGTGATTTAAATTCATTTACAAAAATATATACGACTAAATTTTAAACAATTGCACTAAATCTTAATAAATTCTGTAAATTAAAGTTGCGATTGCTTTTGTCAATAATTTTCCTCCTATTTTTGTCAAAGCTTAAAAACTGTAATGGAAATTGAAGTGTGACCACCTTCCGCTCTAATCAAATTTTACGATTATGTTTGTTATTTTAGCACTTTCATTAACACACACACAAACACAGTCACACACACACACACAGATACACACACATACACATGTCTTTGTGTGCTAAGTAACTTTTGCTGGCAGCAGCATTCAGATGTCGGTTTTGCGTTTTTACCCTCTGCGCAACGATTGCTGGTCGGTTGGCAACGTTGGCAACGTCTTCCATCAAAGTTGTTGCCAGCTTCTTAATGAGCATGCAAAAGTTTTCCACATGCATGCACACACACACACACACACATACATACACATATACATATACACGTATATAGGGTAAAAGTTGTGCTGCTATATGTCTTCAAGTTTAATAAAACTAATTGTTAATTTAATTTGCCAGCTCGTCGTTAATTGTTGGCATGCATAATTGAATAATAACTGACAAAGGCAAAGCGAGAACAAGGACTACAATTCTACTCAGTTTTCCCATGTCAATGTTTACACACACACACACACATTCAATTTTGTTGTTGCAGCCATTGTCGCTTAGTTTAAAGTCTCGGCAACCGCAACAATTTGAGAGCCACGTTCTACAAAATACCTTGAGGTTATGGCCTGGCCCTTTAATTAGGAGAATTGCATTCAATGCAATATTGTTGAAGGTAATTCATTATTGCTTACAGTTGAACGTGGTATCTCTTTTTGCCAGCAGTAAGCACAATTTTCGAGAAAAGTGTATTTAATTTAATTGGTATTTTAATTGTGCACAAATTGTTGTTGCCAATTAACAATTGACTTGTTACAAACGGCTTACACACTTGACTGGTTTTTGACACAGTCCTTGCCTTTGTTTTTGTTTTGGTTTTCACCCTGAGCATTTGGCTTTTGCTGGCGCACTAAACGCAGTCTTAGCATTAAGCCTTGAACTCATTATGCATACGCCATGTGAGACACGCACACACACACACACACACACACACACACACACACATATAGATACATGGCCAACTGTATCGTTCTCTGGTCGTCTCTTTTGCTTGTCTGACTATTTTGCTTCCATTTCATTTCCGTTTTGTTTTTTGCTTGGCACTCAACTTTTATTGTTATGACGTCGAGCAAGTCAATTGGCTGGCAACTAACTAACTGTTTAGTTCACTTGTTAGCCCCGTCAACACGGACATGAACTGCACAATTTGCAAGGGTGCATATCGCTTTCAATCTCTCTGTGTGTGAAATGAACAATTTTAATTTATTTTTTTCTAATTTTTCTTTCCATTTTTCCACTTGATTATTATTTATGTATTTGGCAATTTACGTGGTAGACATTTTGTCATTCGCATCTTTCTCATTTTTGAGCTCATTTGCATTTGATATTGACATTTGGTTGGGGTTGTCTGCTCATTGATTGATAGCAATTTTACTGACTTCTTCATTTCAGTCTAGTCTTTGTTATTATTATTGATGTTTTGCTTTGGCAGAAAATTGTTTACTTGTTGTTGATGTTCTTCTTGCTACCTTTTCTATAAGTCAATTGCTGTCTCTCTTTGCTTACTGTGAACTTAAAGTTATTTGAACATTTGTTTCTCGACAAAAAGTTTTTGGCTGTGTTGTTGTTTATTTATTATAATCATTTGCCAAAGTTATGCTTGATTGTTGTTGTTGTTCTAGTTGTTTTTTGGCATGTTGTTTGAGCATGTACTTAGTTGTTTTGTCGTCCCCGTTTGTTGTTGCCGTATCTGCGTCTTTTAATGAATTCAATTAGCATTCATATTATTCATACACTTGAATCAGTGAGTCTGGCGCATTGAATAACATTTATTTGCTTGTTGTTATTCTGCTATTCTGTTGTTGTTGTTATCTTTTGTTTTTACTTATGGAAGTCGACTGAAGTTTTTGTGTGCTACTTGTAAAACTAATAAACAAATGATTTGGCCACGCAAACTTTTGCCCACTTTGGGCGCATGAAGTGGCCATAAGCCGCTCTCGACCCTAGGCCACTTGACTCAATTGCCTTAAAATAATTGGCCAATAATTCAGTAAAAATGACCACTTAATTTTGGTTTCATCATAATTTAGTAGCACTCCGCCTTTTCCAGTCTAAACACACAAACACACACGCACGTAAATACACCCACTCACTAACACTTCCATACACATACTAAGCACGCCACTTCCTGGGGAATTGCCGGAAGTACAATCATCCTATCCGTATTCACATTTGTCTTGAGCAAAAGTATACTTGAAGGTCAATCTATTTAGACCATGTTTTTGCAATTTCTCAAGCTCTTCAGAACATATTATTTAGAAATTTATTTTGTATTATTTAGTAAAATTCGCAACACTTGTCCACAAACATTTTTTCTCAAAGGGTAAACAATTTCTCATTTTCACTCTCTTTATCTCGCACACAAGTCAGTTAACAAATCTAGAATAAACTTTTATTGGAATAGTGTTTTTTGCTACTTACATTATGCTTCCAGACAACTTTATAAGCAGCTGGATTTGCATGTACTTTACACTCGAAGTAAACATCATCGCCTTCCTCGATATCCTCCGGATTTAGATTGGAGCCCAGGTCCAGTTGTAAGGTGGGTATAACTGCAAGAAAAGATAACACAAAACAAACATGACTTACTGTACATCTGCACATATATACATATACATATGTATGTATATATATATATATTTGCATTTATTTCTTATATGTATACTGTCTATTCTTGGACTTGGCCCAGCCTATCAAGTGCAATTTGTTGTCTTGTTTTTGCCATGAGCCAAGCTAGGCACATCCCAAAAACGAGGAAAACAAAGGAATGCAAGAAGAACAACGGAGAAACCAAGACATAGACACAAAAAAGGGAAATGGGGTTAATCTGCGCTTATCTGTGATTAGTGTCGCTTCTTACTGCTCCCCCCGCTTTCTCCTTTTTGGCCAGCCAGCCCCTTCCCTGGCAATGGTTTCTTATTATTCTGCTCTGCTCCAGCCCTGTAGTTTGGCTTGAGATGTGCTTACTGTTTTCTTTGCCACGTTTTATAAACAAGTTTCCTTAAGCCGATTTCGCTCTTTGCAAAGACTTGTTAATGAAAATGAAAATCGCTTGCCTAAACCCAGTGAATGACAGCTACCTACAGAATTGTGCAAGAAACGGAACGACGGCATCGACAAAGACAGTGGCAAAAGTTGTTTGCATAATTTAAAGACCTCTTTTTTGTTGCCTTCTGCTCAACAAGTTCATTAACGGTTGACTTTAAGCCCAGTTTGTAGCCAGAGCACAATACATGCCCCGAGCACTGCGTGGAAAAGTGGAAAGTGGCCGGCTAGCTAGCTAGTTGGCTGGCCACCACACTGTTGCGGTTAGATGAGCTTAAGTGGTAATAACTGTCACTGGCCAAGCTGGTCAGTAGAAGTCTGAAACTTGCCAACTTTACTTGGCTAATGCATTTTATGGCACACAGTCCAAATGCAGCAGCACAAAAGCAAAGCAAACCCGAAACCCGTAACTGCAGCTTAACGTAACGACTTTTGAATGCTGCCGCCACATTTTGTAGCAGACATTGCCAATGTGCTACAGCCTTTTTCCCCCCACCCCACTCCCGCTCCTTTTGCGCCTTGTGTGTGAGGCCTGTCATTGTCTGTCGGGTAAAAAGTTGAACAACTGCTCGTTAGCAGCCCTTAAATTGATTCCACTCGCTTTTACTGCTGCTCCTTCAGCATCTGCCTCAGCACTGACCATATAAATTACATTAACTGTAAAGTATTTCTGTCCCGGCCCGACCAAGTGAAACTGAGAAAAATTGGCTTAGAGTGAAATTAATTGCAAATGGCAGATGTGCAGAATAAATAGTTTTGAAAATAATGTTCATCTAAACTAGTCTTGCTATGAGGATGGGTGATCAAAAATGTTTCAAAATAATTCCAAAGCTGCTTAAGTAATTAATTTCTAATATTGCTCTTCTTCAAAATATTAATTCATAATTTACAGGAAAATTTAATTTACGCTTTAATTCACATTTCTCACCCAGTCAGCACATGTTTCAAGTCAGCTTAACCGGAATTCCCTACTTATTTATTGGCCGTATTTTTGCCACCTTTCGACCCCGTTTTGGGCAAACTGCTGCGTCATTACTTTTATTGCGGATATGACTTTAATTTTTAGTGGTTTCCGTTTCATTTAATTTTTAATGTTAACACAAGTTGATTGTGCGTAAAATTAAATCTCTTGCTTAGCTTTTGCCTTTTCGTTTTTCATTTTACATTTTGCTCTGGGTCAACGTACAAGCTGCAACAGAATGTCGTCAAATTGAAGATAACTTCATTTTTATGACATTTTTTTTTATAATGTGGAATAATGGGACAATTATTGGCAAGTGCAGGGAACTTTTCAATTTACCCCTCAAATGCAAACAACGAATCAACGAATCTTAAAGAAGACACAAAATCCTGCAAGCTCGCGAGAGGAAATCACAGGAAGCTGTCGAGGAAAGCGGGGAGGAGCAGAAAATATTTTAAGCACGCTATAAACATGTAAATGAGCATGGAAATTGAAATTGTTTTCTAATTTTTTATATCAGCAA